>WAAE01012690.1:8450-235387 GCA_013400495.1 Nicator chloris | reverse complement strand
AACACTTGGTTATAGCAAGCCATGTAATTCTGCTTTCTAGCAGAAAAGCAGAATTACAATTCTGAAAGCATCAGGAAAAATTTCTGTAGTTTCAGATGTGGAAATTACTAGCATCTTATCCAGCACGAACACCCAGCTGGCACTTCAAACCAGCTTCCTGGACTGTCTTGTGTAACGTCATGGTAGTAGTTTCTTCCTGGAGAATGTCTTCCTTTCTTTGATTTTTATGTCTGTTTCATATTAAGTACTGCCAGCTTGGTTTTAAATGCAGAAAGAGTTCCACACCCAGGGGCACGTGTTCAGGTTTCTCTCCCTCTCTCTGTGTGTGTGTGTGTGTGCAAAGAATACTGAAGCGTATATAAAGAGGAAATCTGCATTCAGGTATTATCTGCTATTGAACAGAGGATGTGCCACCAAGCCTACAATCGATGTTTATTGAAGGAAGGAATAAATACTGCATGATGTTCCAGTCATGGATAGAGCTGTCTCATTCGATTTAATAAGCAGAGGAGGTTTATAGTGTTTGCCCAGCCATTTCCCAAGATACCTTTTTTTTACTGGGCTTTGTCACAATGTTACTTTATTGCTTCTCGCTGTGTTAAGGTCCTACCTTGTCTTGTCTGTTCTCTGACTGGAAAACATCCGTCAGAAGATCAGCTGCTATGAATCAATGGACCTGCAGGGAAACTGCTGCAGCAACATTGATTTACAACAGCTGAATATTGGCTCTTATTCCTCACAAATTGCCGATGTCATAAACTATTAAGAAATCAAGTTAAAAAAAAGTATCCATGACACAGACTGGAAAACCACACAACCACACTAATTTTATTTAATAGAAAAAGTGTGAAAAAAAAAGAGACTTTAGCATGAAATGAAGGCAAATCATATAAAAGGAGACAAGATGATTATTTTAGGAGAGTGAGTATTCCAAATGATGAGAATAGTGAACAATGCCATGATTTGGTCGTTTACATGAGATTTGAGAAACTTCTGGTTTTTGGCTTGTGTTTCAAATCAAAGGGTTTGGAACTTTCTATCCATTCTCACCGAATGACCTAGCTGCAGAGTTATTTTGTTACTTTGTCCTTCTCCAGATTCTACCCTGGATCTCAAGCATTTTAATGAAAAACAATGTTTCCATAAGCATCATTTTTGACCAAACAGCAGTCTTCAGTGGGAAGCAACTAACTTGGAAAGTGGGAAGTGTTTATCTCCACAGTGAAGTCATTATTTTTTGTGAGCTCTAATTGTATCCAAATCAGAGCTCATGTAAATCTGGTTTGAAGCAGTGTATTTTTGCTCCAAAGCAAGGGAAAATTTGCACAAAACACCAAAACCCCTCGTTAGACTCCAGTCCCTTACCCAAATATCAAAATCAGTTGTAAAAGGATTGATTACATCTTTGTGCACTGAACTCTTTTTGTCTACCACTGAAAAATAAAGCATTGACATGAATACAGATCTTCCCCTAGCCTGGTTTAATAAATATAGCTGTGAAAGGAATTTTCAAGGACATCTTTCCAGTTTGTGTCTCAACTCAGTAATTTTCTTCTGCCCTGTTTTTTGCAGGTAAAACTAAAGGTAACTGGAAAAACTTTATGTTGCATTTCATTAGCAGGTGAGAAGATGCTCTTTGAGTACCAGATTAGTGAAGGACAATGAGAGAGGGGCATCTGGAGTTCTCTAAGGGCTGCAGTTTGTGGGCACTTTTCACTGGACTGATGTAGTGCAGAAATGGGAATGTATTCCCACTTACCTGTAATGAGAGGTAAGTGGAACTTGCTTTCTCACTCTCTTATTGAAAGAGGCTGCTTAGCTTATCAATCCTGATCTAAAGTACCAGGCCTTGCCTGTTGGTTTCATTTCTCATTTGCTTTTCAATTCATTCACAATCAAGGTGAAAGTCAGGATTAAACAAAATGCAGTCCTGCCCTTTTCACAGGCTTCTCACTGTTTTAAATCTGTTGCCACACACCTTTAGCTTTTCTTTCTTGGAGAAGTTAGAATTTAGTTCCTATCTAGTAAAATAAGAAAAGCATCTCTGTTTGGCATTTTTGGGGTGTTTTTAAGACTTAATAAATTGGGGTATTTAACAGAAAAATCCATGTTGTACAGAAGAGGCCTCCCTTTCTTAGCTAATAATACATCTTCTGGGGTTGACTGTGGACCCAATATGTTTGTAAGCAAGAACAAAGACACATACATGCCCACAGAGAACTTCCTTTGAAATAAAATGAGATGATGAAGGTGGAGAATTTGGGAGTCAGATAGATAAGGGGATCATAGCTAGACCTTTTTGATGTGTGGAATGAATTCTGGTTTTGTTTGAATGCTGAAGGTTTAGTTTATTTGCCCAATAAAATGGTGATGGTATTAGTTGGGTAATGAGAGACCCCTTGCTCAGATTAGAATGATTTTTTGTTAAGTTCTGGAAAAATGTATGCAAGAGAGAAAATAAATGTCCTAGGGAGCTCACAACAAGACTATGAAGAAAATCTATGTTACTTCAGGGATCAGGAATTGAACAGAGACGTAATAATGTGTGAAGTTCACATGCTGAATGAGATAGGTTCTATGAGATTAAACAAAAAACAATCAGTGAGCAGAAAAAGGAAAGTTGTTCGTAAAAGATCTAAAAGAAATCAGAAAGTGAAAACAAATTACCATCAGTAAAAACAAATCTCTTGAGATCATGAAGCTGAAGAGAAAAATCCACCTTGTTAGCTTAAACTCTGCCTTTAGCCACAACTGCAAATACCTGAGCCTCTGTCTTTTCCCCATCACTTCTCTGCCCTTGTGATGGCGATGACCATGTTAGTCTAAAGACCTCCATTGAAAACCAGGTTTTGGCAAAAAAGGTGGAAGGCTCTTTCAATCCCTTGAGATGAAACAAGCTAGAGAGCTCCTGACAAAACACCCACTGGAGCAATTTCTATTCTCAATGCTGTTTGTTTTATTTTTTCACCTTGGAGAAATGAAAAAAAGACAGATCTGATGCCATTGAAAGGGATGACTGCACACCTTAAAGCCAGGCCTATCCTCACATGCTGTTTGGTGTATATTGTTACCTTGCCTCATTAATACTCTACTGTGCTGTAGATTGCAGACCACAATGGGACAGTGTGTGAGTAATTTTGAAAGCCAAATGTTTTCCTGCAGAAGTGGATATCTACCTTACATGTATCTGCACGTGTTGATCTTCCAGCAATTGTAAGCCAAAGCACAAATCTTTTGATGGCTTTGGTTCTGTATCACAACATTCCTTTACAGGATTTACAGGATTACCCCAGTTTACTGGCTAAGAGTGCAAGTATTGCAGTAGTAATCCTGCTATAACTCTTTCTGGAACACTGGAGTAGTTCTCCTCTTGAAATCATTGAGCATATAATTAATTCCATCATGTGGTAAGTATGCTTTATTTACTGTGTACCATACTGCACCCAGGAAAAAGACAAGTGGTTTGAAATGTAGCATGTGTAGGGAATGTAAAATTGTTATGAATCACGTTTTCTTCATGTGCTAAACTGTATGTTTGAAATACTTAATTCTACAAGAATAAAGGCATGCAAGAAAAACAGATGCTGATTTCTGTGCCTGGTCCATCACCTAATGGCATGAAGAAAAGGTCAGTTTTCAGTGCTTCTTTGTTGTAGCACTGCTCTGAGTTTTACATTCTGCCCATCTTAAAGGAGAAAGACTGGATGCCGCAGTGGGGTGCACACACTTGATTATCTGCTCCCTCACCATTTTTCACTAGCTTTGTCTCCATGACTCCAGATGCAATACCAGAACACAAGGCCAGAGCTCTGTTCTGCTTGTGCTGCATGCTGTATGATATCATCCACCTCTTATCACTCTAAACTTACTGTTTTCTGAGTGAAAAACTTCACAATGTTTAGCTTCAAGTATCTTTTTATTTCCCTTAGGATTTTGCCTTTTAGTATTCTACACATTATACTTTATAGACATCACCTGTTTCAAAGCTGTTGTCTTAACACCAGCTTGTCCTAGCTGCTTCTGTTGCCATGTTGCCCAGGGAATTCTTAGTGCCATACTGACACTATTTTTTTTTTTTCTTTCTCTTTGATATTCTGGAGTACCCTAGGAAAAAAATACTTTTGTATTTTCCAGTCTTATCACACCAGTACGGTGTCACAGCTGAAGTGCAGCTGTATCTTCTGAGTGGCAGCAGCACCATGTTGGTGTGGGGACTACTGGAAAACCCAAGCTCCCTGTTAGGAGTGTTATTGGTTGGGATTGCTCCAGGACACTATGCAATAATATTGCCTTGGGTCCTTGTTGCACATTTCTGATGACCCAGCTGACTGCAAAATGACTTCCAAGGAGACCAGGGTTGTATGACGATGAAAAGCTGCTCCTGGACTTCCCCTGTCATGAATTTAATGGGCCTTGTCCTGGAGGATCTTTGCTAATTGAAGATTTTGATTAGTGGTCTGTAGTATTGCGAAGGTTGTTTATCTAATGGATTCTTTCTTTTAGGTATATGTCTGAATTAAGGACAAGGATTTGGAAGGTTCCTTCTCTGGGGCCGTTGCTGATCCTGTACAAGTGAAATCATCCCAGGTGAGCTCCCCCACCACCATCCTGTCCTCCCTTTTATTTTTGTATAGGCCCTCAAATGAGAAAAAAAATCTTTATCAATATTCTCAATGAGAAATAAACAGGAAGAGACAGTAACTTCTAAAAGTTTATAAAGTCTTATATGATAAAAGCATTAAAGAACAGTCAAAGAGGTATCTGACTTGACAGAAAACTATGTAGTGGCAGAGTTTTCCATTAGTTAACAGCTTCTAGCACTAAATGCCTTAAATCAGCTTTTAAAGTAGCAAACAGTTGAGTGCTTTTTCAAATTTAACTTTAATCACTAGATCTTGGCTCTATTCCCAGCAAAGAGACAAACAACTAGTTGGTGGGCTCTAAAAAATTCAGATTTGCTTTCTGATGCTTGATTTCTACTTGGGGAAAAATAATAATAATTCCTCAAATCATTGGTTTCTTTCTGAGATTAAATGTAATAAAGACTCTGAATCCTCACTGGGCCTAATGGGATGCTTCTCTGCCCTTGCTCTTCCCTGTTTTCTGCAGGGTGTGTGGATATTGGAGATGTGGGCTGGAACACTCGCAGTGGTGTTTCTAAGCGTGAAACCAAGGATTTGTGTTGTGTGCCTGCAAGGCAGCACAAAGGCTGAGGATGGTGAACAGTATCATAGTCTGGGAGGACTGGGTGGGGCACAAGGCCAGCCTGGTAAAATCGTGCCCCTTGTGCCTACTGGTTGGACTAAGGAGTGAAGAAATGTTCATGCTACATATCTGTAGACCAGTACGTGGTGGCCTTCCAGCTGGATTTCCAGTTATGGGCTCTCCAGTACAAGATGGATGTACTGGAGATAGTACACTGAAGGGCAGTTAAGAGGATTGGGGGATCAGAGCACCTCTCCTAAAGAGAAAGTCTGAGACACCTGGGATGGTTCAGGCCAAAGAGATGGCATGAGGGGATTTTATTAATCTATAAGGACCCAAAAGGAGAGCACACAGAGACAGGCTCTTTCCAGTGGTGCCCAGTGGCAGGACCAGTGGCAGTGGGCACAAACTGAAACACTCTTTTTGCTGCTGGGGTGACTGGGCACAGGTATAGGTTGCCTGGAGATCTTGTGGAATTCAGTCTTGAACACAATCTGGACACAGACCTGGGCAGCTGGCTCTAGGTAGCCTTGTTTGAGCAGGGAGATTGGGTCAAATGACCTCCAGAGGTCCCTTCCAACCTAACTATTCTGTAATTCTGGGCTTTATAACAGTAAATAAAATGATCCATGGCAGTTCTTTGGCTCTTAGGCAAGTGGTATGTCGTAGGTCATGCCCATAACAGCTGAATTCTCTTTCCCCTGCTGAACACAGTGCCTTCATCTGTGCTGTGTGCTGGAGCAATCTCTGGTGTATGCTCTCTTCTGAGAGGTCAGAGCGGCTGATACGTGGCCAGAGCCAAAACTTTGCCTGGCAGTGTGCTAATGAGCTGGACTGTATCCATGACTATGGGACTGTGTTGAGCCTATAGCCAGTGTGTGTTTGGTTTGCTAATAAAAACACAGCCTATCAAACCTATTCTCCACAGTCCAACCACATTAAAGGAAATCGTCATAATCACCAAGACATTTTATGTACAGCTTCCTTCCCTCTGCATTTGTTCCTCATTCACAGACATTAAAAGCATCCTGCACTCTGCTTTGCCTCACAACTTCCTTGACTCCCACTCTAGTATGGGCTTCCTGGTGCTTTCCTGATCCTGTCCAGGGGTTTTGCCTGTGCTTTCACAAGTCATCACTCCGTTCAATGGATTTTACTGGAAATTTGGTGCTGAGGCATCTCTTTTCCTTAACAGGCACCTGAGGCTGTGCAGCTCTACCCCGGGACTTAGTAGCTGGTTTCTGCTGCGTGGGGAATTGATTATAAAGGTGTGAAGCAAGTCAATTACATTCCTAATGGGTGCTCACTGTGGAGGCTAACGCTGGCACAGCTTCCCAGATATGCTGCCTCCACTGCAGGGAGAGGGGAGGGGCGAAATCCAGGAAGAGAAAGGCAATGAAAACAAACAGTGGAAAAACGAGATGAATACAAAAGCAGGAGGAGCACAAGAAAGAACAAAAAGGAGAAAGAAATATTATATAAAAGAAAGTAGTTCTAGAAAGAAACCTGTGTCTAGCAGAACAGAGAAAGGAAACACAGCAATGTGGTGGAATAAACGGAAAAATAGAAGGAAAAGGGAAAAAGAAAAATATGTTCCTTCATGACATTTTTTTTCCTAGTAGCACTACTCTAAGAACTGTGTAAATAGCCACATCCCTACATTTGTGTTTTGCAGTAGTCCTACTACACATTTTATAGTTTTCAACAGTATTCTAGCTGAAGCAGAAGGAGCTTGTGGCATTTTTCTCCCTTTATGTCCCCCAGTGCCCTCTCAACTTTTCCTATGTTCTGCTGACAGAAGGCAGAAGGGTTACTTGGCACCATTCACCCACTAGATTAGGTGCAAATGCATTTTGGCAGTGATTCCTGGTAAACTGCATATGTTTTGCACATGACCCCTTCCCTGTAAAGTTTTGGGTAATATTCTGCTAGTTCTCTCTTTCATTTATGTTTCCTTTCCCTGTGCAGCTGGAATGTGTGAGCATGAGCATTGGTACAGTGCTTATCTTTTGCTAGTTTACTGTGTGTTAAAGCTCACCCACGCTGATAGGCATTTTTGCCTCTCTCTTCTTTGCCTTATCTGCAGAATCTTTCTTTCCCGTGTGACATACAAAAATTAGGAGCTTCAGCACAAGGCAACATGTTTTATCAGGCACCAACAAGACACTGAGAAAATGATCTACGTTTATTGAGTGCACCAATTCTGCACTATTTGCACCCAGGCTGTGTACCCTTTTCCTCATTTCTGAAGAGCGTGTGAGGTTTTGTTTCTTTGAAGCAAGAGGAAGACAAAGAGATTATGTATTTGCTTACGATTGCAAACCTCTCATGCAGCTTGTGTTGTGCACAAGTTCTTTTTTCAGTGCTGAACCCGTCTGTCTCTGGGGCTTGGTTTTCAGTCTGTTTTTGTGATATCTCCTTCTTTCTCCATGTTTCACTGCTTGCTTGGCCAAAGAACAATCAACTCAACACCTCTGCAGACATTCTTAAAATTCAGAGGATCTACAGATAAGGAAGGCCTTCAGAGAATGTCTTCCTTGTACTATTTCAAACACTGTTACTGTAGTGAAAAAATATTACGAACTACAAAGTAATGTCTTTTAGTCCTGAGAGATGTAGGCAAGGCTTTCTGACTGATACTCTCTGTCCCTTAAACAAAGAGTTCTCTCTATATCTCACTGTTAGTACAAAGATTTGAGGAATCCATGTTTTGATAAGATTCCTCACTCTTACTGTCTTTATTGTTCATTTGAACTTTGAGTGGTACAGCAACACAAAAAATAATTAAAGCTTCCCACTTCCCAAGGCAGCTATTCTTTATGTAACTTTTAAGAGTACTAAATGAACAACGGGTAGCTCATCATATCTGAGCTTTCAGTGAAGGAAGGGGACTATTTCATTAATTGTCTAGCACCGAGATTTCTTGCTAGTGTTGTTAGACCAAAACCGTTGCATGGTTATACTAAATCTTCCATACACTATGTTGTTGTTCTTCCTGAAGAATCTTCAAGTGCCTAATTGGATTATTTTCTTGTATGAATGCTTGTTAATTGTGTCCTTCCCAGAAAATGCAGCTCTGATGAGGCCTGTACATAGTTCGTGGTTGTACTACTTTCTAAGCCAACACCTTTATGGAAATAATGCTTTGAAGGTTTGCAGTAAATAGATGTACTAGACAAGAGTTGAAGGCAGTTAGAAATGTGGTGGTGTGACCAGCCATGAAGGTACTGTAGATCTCTGGGTAAATTTGATGCTACAGGCTGATTGCAGTGGCTGTATCACCTTGTTTTCAAATGAGAGTCCTCTTCTGTATTGTTGGGGTTTTTAGTTCATTCTCTTCTGTTTGTTAATTGGTGTTTTGTTGTTTTGTTTGTTTTTTTTTTAACAGAAACAATTTACATTGCTAGTGTATTGAAAATGACTTGAAGCTAAGTAACAAGGATATTACGGCTTTTTTTTTTTTATTCACTTTCACAGCATTAACAACATAAAGACATGAGTGAATAATTCATATTTGTTTTACTGAGGCATTCTCACAAGAAATCAAAAGCTTTCTTGTTGGTTTGCCTAGACAGTGATTGGATTGCCTAGACAGTCTCTGCTTGGAACCTTGGAACCTTTGATTTGCAGTGCCCTACCAATGTGCTAATGTGGTTTTCTTTCTAGCTGTCTCCGTCCAACAAAATCATTTCCCTACCTATAAACTCATAAATACTCTTTCTTCTTTGGCTCTGTCAATTCATATGAAAATTTCTTGCCGCTGCAAGTTGATCTGCATGGTTGTATTTGTGAACATCCTTTTCTCTTTGACTTTGCCACTGATAATAATTTAAAGAAAACTCAATTTGCATGCGTTTCTCTGCTGGAGACAAGCCATATCTATATGATATTGCGCGTCTTATTCTAGCTGTATCTTCCTACCTGCATTGTCTGACCATAATTCATTTATGAGGGAAGATTTTGGTATCAGGGTGGCTACAGGGTTGAATTCTGTGAGAAGGGACCAGGGCCTGCCCCTGTATTGGACAGAGACAGTTCCAGCCAGCCCTTAAATGGACCCACTGCTGCCCAAAGCTGGGCCCATTGCTGGTAGCACCGGTGTGAGACATGTTCAGGAAAGGGTAAAAAACATTGTGCAGCAGCTGTGAGAGAGGAGTGAGTTAAATGGAAGAGGAGCAGTCCTGCAGCACCAAGGTCAAGTAAGGTGAGGGAGAGGTGTTCCAGCCACTATAGCAGAAGTTTCTCTGCTGCCTGTGGCAAGGCTGTAGCAAAGCAGGTTGTGTCCCTGCACCCACAGAGTGGATGGATGTGTCCTGAAGAAAGCTGCAGCCCATGCAGAGCCCAGGAGCAGTCTCCTGGCAGGAGGTGAAACCCATGCAGAGGAACACACACAGGGCCTGTGGTCCATGGGGGAGCCACGCTGGAGCACTCTGTTCCTGAAGCACTGCACCCCACGGAAAGGACCCATGATGAAGCTGCTCCTGAAGAGCTGTAGTTCGTCAGAAAGAGCCACATTGGAGCACGTAGTGAAGGACTGTATCCTGTGGGAGGGAGCCCATGCTGGAGTAGGGAACAGTGTGAGGAGGAAAAGGCAACAGAAATGAAGTTTTATCAACTGACTGTAATCTCCATTCTCCATCCTCTGGTATCTCCCAGGACAGGGCAAGTGGTAGAAGAGTTAGGAGTGAAGTTGAGCCTGGGAGTGAAAGGAAAATGAGTTTTAGCCTGTTCTAGTTTAGTTTTCTTGGGGGAGCAGGGAGTGTGGGGTGATATTATTTTCACCATCCTACTCTATTTTTAATTGTCAATTAATTAAATTAATCTTCCCAAGCCAAGTCTGTTTTGGCTGTGATAGTAATCGACGAGTGATCTCCCTGTTCTTAACTCATGAGTTTTTTCACCTTGTTTTCTCCTGGTCATGCTAAGGAGGGGGTGTGAGAGAGTGGCTTGGTGGACACCTGTCAGTCAGCCAAGGTTAACTAATCACCTTTACCTGGAATTGTCCCTTGTGGTCTTTTGGGCAGACCCTAATTAGGGTTTTACTTTACTGAGTATTTACAAAGAAATGTAACCAGATGTCAAGAGGATATGGTTTTTGTTCTCACTCCCTAGTTTGCACTTTGTATTTAAATACACAGAGAACATGAGCAAAAGTCTGTGGGTTCTGGCACCTGATTTGAGCCTGTGTAAAATCTGACAACCTCCTCCTAACTTCCAGCTGTTTTCTTGAGCAACAAGCAGAACAATGTGGCTATGAAAAGGCTTCTTCCTAAAGCATTTTTACCTGTTTCAGCCAGAAGTCTACCTTTGCCTACCTGCTGGAACTAATTATCTGGGCTGAAATCTCAACTTATTCTGATGCATTTCTTAAATCCTCCATCTCAGGCCCTCAAAAAAGATGTCCTTTTCACTTCCTTTGACATTCTCATACAGGGCAATGAGCACTGGTGGTGCAATGTTTGTTGACACATTAACTGCTAATAGTAACACCTACTTTAGGCTGAGACAGCCATGTAATTTCTTAGATAAGATCAGATAAGATGAAAGGAAAACCATCTTTTAAAAGGGGTCTCTTTTCCGAATAAACTATATTTGCTTGCAACAAAGGCAGTGCGCCAAAACACGGTCTGAAACAAAAATATTCTGGTATTGCTTGGTGGGAGAAGAGTTGCTATTCCAGGCAAATAAATTGCTAATGTTGAGTTTCTGAATCCCAGCCTTTTTCTGCTGAAAAATAAGCTTTGTAGATGTACGTAATTCATGAAACCTGAAAAGTCTGCTTCTTCCCTTGCAAGTTTTGGAATGGAATGAGAGGATGTTCACTGCCTTTCTCCTATTCCCATTAGCTCAACCCAGACTGATGGCTTGGAAAGCCAAACATCTCCATTTGCCACCCAAATTGCAGAGCAAGGGATTCCATTCAGTGGACAGTCTGAGCAGCAGAGACAAAAAGCATCTAAATGTCTATGTCTCTAATTTGGTGTGAATTCTCAGGTGCCTAGTAAAGGCCAAGCCAAAAAACGTTTTCAATAGGAAGAGCTAAAAATCAAGCTCAAATGAGTCTGCAGAACCGGCCTGCACCTGGCTTATCTCCCCGTCAGTGAAAGCCAGTCCCTCAATGACATGTCCATGGTCTTTACACAGCATCAAGGTAGAATGAAGTGCTTTAGCTGGGATAATTTCTTGCTGTGCCATGATGTAGTCTAGCTGGCTGTTGCCTGTTGTCAAATGCTGAAACTAGGGGCTCCTTTTTGGAATGGAAGTACCTTATTTCTGTGTACTAGCAAGTATTTCCATGTCTGAAAGCTACCAGCAGGAAATTACTGCTGCAGCTGAATGGAGGGAGAATGAGCATATGGCAGGTAAAGCAGTTTAAATTAGTTCTGCCTAATTTAATTGCACAACTCCATGCCAGAACGAGGCATTAAATCTGAGGCTCTAACATCATCAGAGAACTTCCACTTGTGATGTCGGTGTGAGATAATGGCTTCAGTTGCTTGAAACTGAGCACATTTTGATAAAAAGCAAAGGAATGAGGGGATTGTCAAGTGAGCCGTCTTGCATGAAAACACTAATATGCTCCAGAAGTCATAGCGGAGACTTTTAAATCTCCAGCTTACTCCCAAGTGGCTTAATTTTAATAGCCAGTCCAAACCAAATTGATATTCCTTTCAAGTCCTTCAGAGTATTCAGGTTCTACAAGCATTTGTTATGCAACCTAATTAATATGGCTGTACTTAATCCGAAGAATAAATTGATGAAGTTTTACAAAGGCTGATATTTGATAGCAAAGCCACGGGTGTTTCAAATAAAACAAGTATAGAAAGTCACAAATACATTAATTTCCTAAGAGAATCATTGCAAAAGACATGAGCAGTGCTCAGTGACCTTTTATATTATATCAGACTGTTGTTTGGAGTAGAAAGTGTTCGTTCTCATTCATTCTGAGTATGGTGCAGCCACTGGCCTCCCGTCTAACTTTCTCAGGCAGATGTTCCAGAGGATTAAGGGAGCTGAATTCCCTTTCCCAATTAGTACTACCCTATGCAGCATGGAAAAGCTCCCCACACAACTTTCTGTCTCAGCGAGCATGTTTGGAGTGACTACATCAGTGGATAAGGAAGAGTTAAGGGTGTCATCTATCTGGACTCATATAGGGCCTTGGACACAGTCTCACACAACATCCTTCTCGCTAAACCGGAGAGATGGATTTGATGGGTGGACTGTTCAGTGGGTAAGGAATTTGCTGTATGGGTGCACCCAGAGAGTAGTGATCAGTGGCCCAGTGCCTGGATGGGGACCAGGGACAAGTCATGTCACCCAGTGGTCCATATTTAGACCAGGACAGTTTAATGTCTACATCAATGACAAAGTGGGATCAAGTGTATCCTTGGCAAGTTTGCCAATGACCTCAAGCTGTGCAGTGTGGTTGACATACCTGAAGAGTGGGACGCCATTCAGAGGAACCTGGACAAGCTTGAGGATTGGGCTTGTGTGAGCCTTATGAGGTTCCACAAGACCAAGTGTGAGGTGCTGCACCATAGCCCAGGCAACCCCTGGTGTGAGCACAGGCTGGAGATTGAGAGCAGCCGTGGGGATAAAGACTTGGGGGTGCTGGTGGATGAGAGGCTGGACATGAGCTGGCAGTGTGACCTTGCAGCCAGAAAGCCAAACTGTCCTGGGCTGCATCCAAAGCAACATGGGCAGCAGGGCCAGGGAAGGGATTGTGCCTCTCTGCTTTGCTCTGCTCGGGTGAGACCCCACCTGCAGTGCTGCATCCAGGTCTAGGGTCCTCAGTACAGGAAAGACCTGCACTAGTTGGAGCAGATCTAGAGGAGGACAACAAAAATTACCAGAAGGATAGAACACCTCTCCTATGAGGAAAGGCTGAGAGCATTGGGGTTGTTCAGCCTGGAGAAGAGAAGGCCCTGGGGAGCCATTACTGGGGCCATTCAGTACTTAGAGGGGGACAAACTACTTAGTTGGGCCTGTTGCAATACAAGGGGTAATGGTTTAAAAGTATCAGAGGGGAGATTTAGAGTAGATATAAGAATTCTTTCATGATGAGTGTGGTGAAAATGCAACAGGTTGCACAAAGATATGGTAGATGCTCCATTGCTGAGAACATTTAAGATCAGATTGGGTGAAACTGAGCAACTTGATCTAGTTGAAGATGTCCCTGTTCATTGCAGGGAAGCTGGAGTAAATGCTAGCCCGAATGATTCTGTGACTCTGGTCTATATTTTATCTTTGACTATGTCAGGAGTCTTTTCTCTAAACAGTTATTCGAGCATTTTACTACGTTAGCGTGGAGTGTTCACTGTGACTTGTCTCCGTGGTCCTACATCAGCTGTGGAGCATTATATTTTGTGGGGTGCTGTTCTGCTTGCCACACACGTGAGAGACGTGGTGGAGTGCATCACAAAGCTTCCTGTCTGCCTCTTTAAATCATGAATGCAGAAAGGGAAGGGGGTATGGCATCCACTTGGGTCTCACCCCACATAAAATCAAGGCCTACTTAAATCCTGAAGATGGGAAGCATGGAGTTCTGAAATTTAGCCATAGTCTGTGAGAGCTGTATATTTTCCAGTGAAACACTCTTCAGATTCCATGGCACAATGTCTATGGCACTTACTGGGGAAGCAATACAACAACCAAAAATTGAGTTGGCCTTGAGTTGCTCCCAGGACATGCTCATGGTAGACTGGGATTTCTGCCTGTGAGCAGCAATGTGCCCCTGGAGCAGCAGGAGCTGATCCTTCTCCATAAAGGAGAAAAAGATGGGAGCAAGCACAACTGCAGTGCAGGCAGTAGCAGGAGCCTTGAGATAAAGCTGAGCAGAGCTTCTCCTTGCAGCTGAGCTCCAAGACTGACCGAGGCTTCTCAAACAGCTCTGTCTTCTCAGAATGATGAACTTCATTGCAGGCAGCTCAGCTCCCAGGATAAATAACCTGTGTGCTTCAGACACTGGACTTTGCAAGCAGATGCTCACAACCTCA
The DNA here is from genome assembly GCA_013400495.1 of Nicator chloris. Taxonomy (NCBI): domain Eukaryota; kingdom Metazoa; phylum Chordata; class Aves; order Passeriformes; family Pycnonotidae; genus Nicator; species Nicator chloris. Next base: position 221,183 of record WAAE01012690.1, on the reverse strand, counting down.
GACTGGAGTTAAATAGTGCTGCTTCGAGGGACTAGTATGTACCCAAAGTGCTTTGAAATGTTTTCTGAGGCTGTATCTTGTTTCATGATTTAGGTTGTTGGGATGATTTAGGTAGTTAATACTGCGTATTAACACCAGTGATAATCTGGCATTGAACCATGGCTGGGACATGAGGGCACTAATAGTCCTTATTCTCCCTGACCAGCCTCACCTGGGGCCTCCTCTACCCATGCCTTCCGCCTGTAATCCCAGGAGCTCCATTTTAGCTGCAGCTTGGGCACTCACTCCTACTCTGAGCTATGTAACAGGTATGCCTAGCTCTAGTCTTGTCTCTGGTCTTGCTTCTTAGAGCATTTCTGGGTATGTGTGTTTTAGGTGCTTTTGTCCCTGGTCCTTTTTTTTTGGCTGGGTATTGGAGCCATTTTGCAGCATTATCTCTAGCCCTGTTTGGCTGATCTGCTGTATGGGTTCCCAGATCATACCCTGGACCTGGTTCATTACCTTGCTTTGTCCGAGACTATGAATAGACTCTGTTACTATCACCATGGCTGCCTGCCGTGTTCAAAGCCTCTGGGCACATGCCCTGATGAGTGAGGGCACTTCCAGTGTCGTGGTCACCTTTGGTTCCTGGCTTAAACTTTGTGGAGCTGCTCTCCTCTCACTGCTCTCATAAAAATAAAATGAAACTGCAGGGCTGTCAGCTGCAGGGCTGTCAGTTTGTTTTTTTTTTTTTCCTGTGAGTACACAGTCCAAATAATTTAGGATGTCCTTTTATATAAAAAGAACAAGAAAATCTACAGTGACTCTAGGCGAAGAATAAAGGATAATACTAAAGAAGAGTAATGAACAGTTCCAATTGTTGCATACCTACCACTCTGAATATAGTCTGATATTACTCTCAATATGGGATATGCTTTTATATGCCTGTCAAAATCCTTTGGCTGTAGGTACACAGCACAGTGTACTCCAACAGTCCCTTTCAAACAATTTTTTCTATTATTCTGTTCAGCTGTGAAGATTTCCTGCAAGGAGCCTCTCGGAGCTACATAGCTAAGGTCCAGAAGGAAAAATAGACCTGCAAAAATAAAATAAGGGATGAGATACTTCATTCTACCTCTGTAAAAGGTAATGATAATTATTACGGAAAGAACTTGTTCTATACTCAAGGAGATGAGGTTTTGTGGGTTTTTTAAATTAAAAAAAAAAAAAAAAAAGGCTAAAGCTGACAGATCCTGGATCCTGAAGGACAAGGAGGACAAGAAGGATGAGCCTGTGGTGTAGGCTCACAGGGGAGGCTGACCATACTGTGGATCATATTGTGAACACTCAGTACACTCCTTTCATTTTTGGCTGTTGTGTGTTTTCTTCTTTAATTCTGAAAATTTTTCAGTGATTTTTCAAATGGTTTCCTACTATGCAAAACTTGCTTATTTCTCAGTCATTCAAAGCAGCAACCCAATTTATGCCTTCATATGCCTTTTGAGCTTTGAACATAAGCTGTGATGGACAGAACCATGGTGGTAAAGCTTGTTTCTGAAGTAACCTCTAGTCTTCAAGTGCTAAAAGAGAAGCAAGAAGATATACCAAAGATTCTTAAATGCTCTTGTCATGACATTAAGCTCAAGTAGAATTAACTGAAAAAAGAATGGCCATGTACTGCATGAGAATGTGCTCAGAAGGGCAGTTGCTTTGTACCAAAAATTGCCCTGAGAGGTTTTCAAAGATAATTAGCATTAGCCTAATTGAGTTACTGAGGTCGAGGGATAAAGCAGAGTTGGGCTATGTGCAGCTTATTGCACGTAAGAGCTTGCAGTGATACAGGAATGTTGTTTTCCACTGCAAAATGTTTATACTGGACTTCGAGATCCTGACAATGACTGTACTCTGCATCACTATAGCTTAAGCTCTACAGCCAGATCCCTGTGATTTTTGCCAGCAAAACTGACACTGTGTGAGGAAATTGTGCAGCTCATCATGTCTCTAGGCTAATGTCTATATTTGCTTCTCCACTGCAAATTTTCAGGGAGTGATTGGTGCCCAACAAATTTGCTTTACAGAAAAAGGGGGGAAGTTCAAGTGATGGTGAAGGACCCAGGTGTCTTCTAAACATTTGCTTTAGCAATCTCAAATATACTTTAATGCTTCAAACAGAGAAGCAAGGGCCAGGAGTGTTGCAGAAATGCAGAACCTTAACTTAAAGTAGGTGAGGAAATCCTTGGTGGAGCTGAGTATGGAGCCCTCAGAGGGTCTTCTGCTGGGCAGGAGAAGGAGATAACTTGTATGGAATGCAAGGGGAAAGGGCAGTTGTGGAAAGGACACAAAGAATGGCAGAGCAGAGATGGGTTTGGGGAATACTGGTGAGGGACTTTGAAGTGAGAAGTTTGCAAAGTTCTGGGAATGTGAGCTTAATGTGGGAAAGATTTAGAGATTTTCTGAGAGAGACTTAGGGGTATAACTGATGGCAAATGGGTTTCCACATGGGCAACCCTCCCCAAGAGGCAGGAGGCAAGGCTTTTTCTGGGAAAGTCAGTGGGAACAAATTCTCTCTCTAGCTTGAGGCACAAAAAATTCTTTTGGTGTGAAGTGCCTGAGCACAGTCACTCTTGATTTTGTAAACTGGATTTTGAAACAGGATGTTCTGGTCATCCTTCTCCACTGCTGAGGACACATCTGGAGTGCTATACCACAGTCCTGGGTCCCATGGCCCAAGAGACAAAAGACCATATTTGTCCAAGTCTGTGAAGTGATGGATGAATCAGGGCTTGGAGCACCTGTCATCCAAGGAGAGGCTGAGAGCTGGAACTGTTTAGCCTGGGGAAAAGAAGGCTCAAGGGTAACCTATCAAGTTTTTTATGAACATTTGATGGGAGAAGGAAATATGGAGGCACAGTCTTTCCAGTGGTTTGAAGGACAAGAAAACAAGACAAGGGGAAATGGCTGAAGAGTGAAATAGAGGAAATTGCATTTGAACAAAAGTCTGTTTTCCTTTTAAATTGTAATCAAGCACTGAAATAAGTTGCTCAGAACTCTGTGGAGTCTCTGTCCTTGGAGATCCTCAAAGTCTGAGCAACCAGCTGTAGTCCACCCTGCTTTGCATAAGGTGTTTGGAGCTTCTAACCTCAGCTGTGCTCTGACTCTGCAAGTGTGTTGTCTATATCTGTCTTCTACATTTGAACATTTTCAAGCCTCTTGGGAAGGACCTAGACAAAATACAGTGAACAAGAAGACAACCTCAAGCCTTATCAATATGAATGGGAGCTTTCCCCCTGCATGCATTTATTTCCTTCATTAATAAAATCACACTTAAATTATAGATAAACAAATGGTAACATCCAGCCCTGATAGGGAATGGAAAATGGTTTGGGAAATGGATATTACTGTGTTCTTATGAATCCTTTATTCACCTAAGTGAATTTGTGAGTGTTACTCCCAGTAAATTGCTTATGAGCAAGTTTGATATAGTTAAGTCAACGTCTGCAGAATCTGGGAATTGGAAGACACATTCCTGTCTCTGATTTACTCAGCAACCTCCCTTGGGCTTATCAAGAGAGGCATTTGAGTCATGATTTTTCTGACTAATAGCACACTTTAAGGAATACACTGAACAAATTAATAACATAATACATAAATAATTCAAAGTTCAGTTTACCTTCATGGTCACTAAGAAATCACATCTGGACTTGGATAAATAAGGGGAATTCAGTTTTTTTTGTGGGAGGAGGATGAGAATTTTTCTGTTAAGGAGCTAATCTACTCTATATTTATGAATATCAAAGAACTGCTGAAAATACAGGAATTAAGAGTGGTGCAGTGGTGGATTAGAATGTAGGTGAAGCCTTTCAGTGGGACGGCTCAGAAGACAGCATCACTTACATAAATTTTAAATGAGTCCAGTGTACTCTGGGCCCTAAACTTTATGTGATTGATTTGAACAGAGCCCAATTGCTTTGGGTTTTTAAAAGTTTCTTTATTTGTTCACCTGCCTGCAGGTCCTGCTTTAATATTATGCAATTAGACGTGCACACAGCAGGAATAAAATAAGTTCTGATTTACAAAATACCTGTGTTTGTTATTGCTTAAGAATCCTGATGAGCTGCAGCAAGCCAGCTTTTAAAAGATGGTGGCAGTTGTCGTGAAAAAGAACTATTGGCAAGATAGAGAAATTATTTAGCAGAATTAGCGACAAGTAGAGTTCTCCTCCAGCAGGGATTTTTAGCTTTGTTTATTTATATGAAATCATCAATATTAAGGTACTTCAATAAAGAAATATTTTAGTGGATTTTTTTTTTTCTGATTAATTCCAGAATCCTTTAATAGCAAAGGCATTCATAACAGCTGGGTCACTTGAAAAAAAAAATAGCAAAAGCATTGGAAAATAAATGTGTTTGTATTGATACATGTGGTTCATATCATACATTGTTCACGTCCCTGCTTATTGCTCACATGCACCTTTAAAACAGTGCATTGCCTGTCCCATACCCATTGTATAACATCCTTTCCATAGGATTCTCAAATTCTCAGTTTCCATTTATATCACTCAAAGATAAGAATGGCTGATATGCTGTCCAGCTGGTATTTCCAGAGATGAGTCTCACCTAAAGCTCTGAAATTGTTTTTTTTCCCACCAAAACTCATCTAAATTTGGTGAATCAATAATTCCATGCTTTCCAGGTGTGCAGGTCTTCAAAAAAGCACTGTTCAGCCTCTTTGTCAGTGCCAGCTTGTGGCTGGATGTGAGAGTTGCTGAATTTTCAGGGTTCTGTGATCGCCACCGTACATGGAGGGCAGATCTGCCAGAGGGGATGGTGAACACAACTCTGAGTGCGCAGTGCAAAGGCCAGGACTAAGAGGAATTTTCTTTCCAAACATTCATCTTGACAAATAATTCAATTCAATAATGGCCGTCGTCTTTCTTAACTCTCCTGGATTATTTTGCTCAAGAAAGTTTTAAGGAGGAAAGTGTGATTTTCCTGGCCTGGAGACGTAATGCCTTCCCACAAAGTTAAAAGCATGGCAAACTCTCTGGAGGGTGTTCAAAATGTTCCTGCTATGCAAGCTTTAGTGACAGTGTTTGGACGAATTTTAAACTATGAGATTTGCAAGAGTGGATGTATCAGCTCTTATAGGACTCCAGTCTTAAAGCATTTCAATATGACTTTAATATCTATGCAATTTTGCTACTGTGTGAATGGGAGTTGCAGAAACTGGGCTATAGGAAGATTGAAACATTTAAAAAAATAATTAGGCCCCATTACTATACTAGTTTAATCTCTTTTCTGTGATTGACTTCCTGTCCCAATAACTTGTGTTCCACTTAAAGATTGATGTGAGCATGAAGATGACATCCATGTGTTCCAACCTACAAATCTCACAAAGATCAAGAAATTTCCAACATCATGTATTAAAGAACTGAAATGAAGACTGGAAACAAGTTGTTTACTCAAAACTGGAGTTCCATAAGAATAATCAGAGACAATAAACCACAGATATTTAAAGCAACTGAACATGAACTTAAATATGTTTTTAATTTGATTTTCAATAGAAATATCTAATTTTAGTATATAATTTTGAATATTGTTATTTTCTCCTTGCCAACTCTCCTTTAATTGTGGTTGTTTGGGTTTTTGTGGGTTTTGTTCTTGTTACTGTTGAGTTTTTTGTTTTCATCAGTGAAAGCGATAGAAAATACTTAGATAATTTTTTAATATTTTTGTCCTTTTTTTCCCTCTTAAGTTTTTGTTGTTTTTTGTTTTTTTTTTTTTTTTTTTTAACCTAGGGGTGGAAAATGGAGGTAAATTAAAACCTTTGCAAATTAAACTGTGGGTAGATAAGGGAGCACTAGGCTAAGTGCTTGTCTAAGCCATTGTATTAGTGTATAAAGAAGTGTCTTCAATATCCTGTCTTGTTTATTTGACAACTGGGATTGAATATTTGTTTTTCTGTAATTTTAACTGCCAGAAAAACATTCTGATAATCTAATGTGGTGGTTTCAGTCATTAGTGTGCTCTAAATGGTGGGAAATCTCATAATTACTCATAAGGCTGATAGGATCTGTGACTGTATCTTCAACTCAGCTTCAGGCACTTCAGATATGCAGCTCTTGGAACCTTTGCAGAGCACTGTTGCTGAAATTTAAATACCCAGGCTGAGTCCATTTGTTTCAGTGTTGTACACTGTGCATCTTCCAGGGCTGTGCAGAGCATTCAACACCTCACAGCATGGAGCTCTAGGTGTGTGGGGTCACAGGATATAACCCTCTGGAGCACCTGAAATGGGGTGTTTGGTTTGTGAAAGCACAATCCTTAAACGTGAAAAGGCATCCGAGTCACTGCTGGAGTGCTGCCTGCCTGAAGGGTGTTTTCCTGCCTTGAGCCCAAATTCTTCTTCCATTAGTGGAGAGAAGCTTTACAGCTTCCTGTGACTGCCTTCATCCAATCTGGCACAAGTGGGGAAAGCTGCTGAAACATTTTTCTCTTCTCTCTTCTCTTCATTATAGCAAGAGAGAGGCAGTTTATTCCTCTACCAGATTAAGACTTACTGCAGCTATGAGGAGTTAGAGATGGGGCTAAATATCCTTGTACAAATAAAGAAGGACTGTGAGAGTTTTATCCACTGGCATTTTAATCTCTGAAACCATTCTTCTTGCTGTAAAAAGGAACGTGAAGGATTCAAGGTGAGATGGAACCATTAGATTATTTATTCTACCCTCCTCAGTATATTAGTCCATAGATCATCACCAATCGAACTGAGTGGAAGTGCTTACCAATAGTGTATCATCTGAGCAGCATCTATTTTTGGTCAAAATTACTTCTGAAATAAAGAGTCTGACTCTTTTAGTTTATTCCACGTGTTAATACACTTCATAGAAGGAGATTTGGCCTTAAGCTTCATTTTGTATTCATTTCTGTCAGAGACAACCACTGTGTAGTTGACAAAATCATACAAAAGCACAGAATATTCTGTTACTACAAGGTTTTCACTGCAAGGTATTTCCGTTGATTTATGAATAGATTTCTGAAATTGTTCTATGATTTTTTTTTTTTACACCCTACAAGAAAAAAAAAGGAAAAGAACACAATAGTTCAGTGCTGATCACCACACTGATACTGTACAGAAAGATAAAACAGTTACCTGGACCCCAGGGTGACCCTTAATGGTCACAATAAGCCCTTTTTGCCCACAACTGCAATAACAGCTCTGCTCAGTCACTTGTCTGGGTCTCACCACTCAGTCCAGCACTTTATGGAACTCTGTTAAACCTTGTCACCTGCATGGTTTTAGCAGATGTGCTTTTTAGATCTGTACTAAAGACTCAGTCAGATCCTCACCTCTGTTGGCTTGGCGGCTGTCTTCCCAAATTTTTTCCTCCATTAACCAGTTCATTCTTCATTTAACACAGGCCTAGTATTGCTGATTTTTTTGTTTGTTTTTAATGAGGCTGTTATACAACACTACCAATTCTTCACAATGGCCATGGTATCTGTATGCTAACTTTTATAATCTGGTTTTTGCGATTTATGAGTGTTTGACCACAAAAAGTGAGGCCTGATGAAAGTCCCAGACTGAAGTGTCAGTATTACCTTCTTTCTGTGATAAGGAAGTTAATGGGAGTAAACTTACCACACCTATCATAAAAAATTCAGAATTTGCCAACTGTTTTAGCTTGTATGTAAACATCAGTTTCCCCGTGGGACCCGTGTCTGCACATGTTCTGTCAGAATTCATCTCATGCTTAAGAGTAGCTTTGTGTAGCAACACATTATGGTGTTCTAAGGACATCACTTCTACCTTAATGGGGATTTCCACATGCATAAATGTGATAAGAAGCAGATTGATAAAGAGCAAATGTCTCTCTTTTAAATGGGCTTTAAGATTTGCATGAGAGAAAATGAATTAATTCTTATTGAAAACCAAAATGCTGTGCTGATCAACATTCTTCCCTAAGAAGGAAGAGACAGTGAAGGCAATATGAGGCATGAAATGGTAGGACACCAATAGTGGTGTAATAAAGATGTGGTAGAGGAAGTTCTATAGAGTAGAACAGCTTCTCAGTTTTAATATCATGTCAATGTTTCATTTCTAAATGCTTTACCAATGACAACCACGCAAATACCAGATATCACCAACCTGAGCACTGCACTTTGTAAGTTGTAAGTATAACAGAAGAAAACCATAACAAAGAAATAGACTTTTTGTACCCTAATAACCCAAAAACTAATCATTAAATTGTCTACTAAACATTTATCAATACTTTAAAAGTATTTATAATTAGGACTTTATGATGAAGCCTGTTTCCTCTTTACTGCAATGTAGCACTGTGTGTCTGTTGTAGAAGGCATATAGTTTTAATGAGTTACTCTTCAGTATATTCAGTGACCCTGACTGTCTGAAATGGCAATGTCATAGTCTATGATCTTGATAGAAAGCACTGACCTAAAGGGGTTTTTTACACCTGGGGATGTTCAAATCTAGGGTCAGATACAGACAAGCCTTTGATAAGCACAGGTGGAACTAAACCGAGTTCTGAGATGGCAAAAATGCTGGCAGCCAAGCCTGATTCTTTTCCACAGTGAAGTTGAGAGGGTGGATAATTATTCTTTATATATGTTCCTGGAGCTATATAAGACTCTTCAGGCTCATTTAGAGGGATCCTTTTTGTAACAGAACAAAAATTACTTAATCCAAAAGCAGACATGACCTAAACATAGATGGAAAAGGAGACATATAGACATACAGGATTGGTACTTGGTGACAATAGGGCTCCATTATATCCTCATTCCAGATTCCAGTAAATTTCTGGCAAACCAACATAATCACTATCATTAAAATAGAAATAACACCACTCATCTTTCAAGTCCTAAACACCTCATTAGAAATGTCAAGCATAAATGCTGCTTGCTGGCAAGATTCAAATGTAGAGTCAAATCCTAAAAAAGCAGAGGACTTGTCATATTTTGAAGTGCAGGGATCCTAGTTTGCGTAGTGTTACCAAAGTAGGAAAAAAGCTATAAACACAAGCTGTAGACTGTATTAGACTGTACAAGTAGACTGTAGCTAATTTAATGGTAGGGCAGATGATTTGTAGTTTCACAATTGCTCTGCAGAGGAGAAAATAGATCCTTTATCATTAGACTGTGGTAGCTTTCTAAAGAGAAAAATAATGATAACTCAGCACCAGTAATCACCAATGACAACTCAGTAATGATAAGCACCAACGCAACCAATGTGGTCCACTGCAATTGAATTCTGGTTTGCTGCATCATTTATTTAATCTCAGCTGTGAGTATTCTGGCTACCACAAAAAGCTCCCTCCTGGTCCTAGGAATGTAGGAGTTGATAGATTGAAACATCCTTCGTTGCACAGAAAGGAGCAGCAGGAGTGAGGAGGCACCTTTGCCCTGACAGGTGACCAGAGCCTTCTTTAACAGGTCTGACTGTGTGCAAATTGGGTTAGCAGTGAAATTCCCTGAAGGGAAACACTGTGCAGTGCCGAGCATTTTCTCAGTCAAAAGAGACAACTCCCCAGTGTGCGATTTTGTAGAACCCCTATATAAAACTGCACATGAATGAACACTATTGAATGTGCTTAACATTCCTCATATTCTGTGTCAGTTTGACCAAAATGAGACTAAAATCTCTCCTATTAAAAGATTAGAAAAAACCTCCGTGAAGCCATTTGCTGCTGCTGTAGTAAATTGTCATTACTACGCCACTTTGTGAACTAAGAACAAAGTTATTTTGCTGATAGGACAACCCTGCTGTGTGTAGCTCTGAAGAACATTAGTGAACTGCTGCAGCAAGCAATGGTATTCATCAAGACAGTCTTTGCTACTCCTTCCAATTAACGCTTAGGAATAGAAATAATTGCTTTTTACATTATTTGTTTGAAGATGCTGAGTCATTGAGCCTAGTAAGAGAACTACAAACAATGCTTTATTCCTTGTCTTGTTCAGACTGCCTTAGGACCACAAGCAGGTTTCTTTAATATTTTTTTGCAGCCCTGCGAGAAATCTGATATACTTCATAGAACTGCTCGACAGCAGCATATGGGTGGCAAGAGCATCATGAAAAATAAAGCCTACTTATAAAGGACTTCACTAATTTATGTGGATCCTTTTACTGCTACCTGAGTTCACATGAGTTTGTATTAGTCCTCACTGAGCCTTTCCTGAGGTCTGGAATGTTCAGTCATTTGATGATTGAGACTCAGGAGGTGAGACCATGTTCTCTGAGTCTCTGCTGGCAGTTAACACTGGGTTCTTCTGTAATTTGCCTGGAAAATGTCAACAACATAGCCCTCTGTCTGGCAGTGATATTGACTCTGTAATAGATAAATCAAGTAGTATTTAGGGCTGTATTTAATCACCAAATCAGACAGGCACTTTTATGAATAGGGGATTGAAGGGAACCTGGTTTCTTGTGGGTGTTATCTGTGCAGTGGTAGAGGCTGTGTATCTGATGTTAGATTCACAGCTGTCTAATGAAAAGGGAGTCATTGCTACTTTTTCCCCTCACAATGAGGACCCTAATGATAGGTTTTCTTTTGCTACCCCTCCTCGTGTGGTGACAAACTTTTGAGATTTGCACTACACTGTGGGTTTTGATAAGAAATGTCGCCCTGTTCTTTTTGAGACTTAAAATAGGCCTTCTGCATTTTTCAGAGTTAGATAAGAATTCTCACAGTTTCTTACTGTAAACATGGTTTGTTTCTCTAACTGTCCCCTTCTGTTTACATTCTTTCTGCTAGGAGGAGAAAGTAGATGGACAGCTGGTCTGGCCGGTGGGGTTCAGGAGGTGGTGGTACCACCGTCCAATCCACGGCCAGACCCACAAATGTATAAAATAGAACTTGTAAATAAAGTTTCGCCTTTTGCTGCTGGAGATTGCCCTGCCTCTGTTTCGTGGTCTCGTGTCACGTTGTGACAAAGAACTACAAAATTTGTACAGGGAGAGAAATGGACACACCCAGATATATATCAGTGCAAATAAGCCTTGAGTATTAGTTACCTGTAAATTCATTTGTCTCCAAGAGAATCTCTGTTTCGTTCAGCTAAAAGAGTTTGTGTTGCCATGAGAGAATGAAGGGAGCTGGTCAGGGATCCAGTCTGTCAGAATTAGAACATATTGGGTGTTGTCTGTCCAAATGAACCACTGACACGCACATCCTTTATTGAAGCTGGAATTCTTATCTTACAAGGTATCTCTCCTGTTTTTATTGCCTGAGAGGCCTCATGTGCCTTCCTCTCATTCTGAGAAATAGAGAAACATTGGAATCTGTGTGCTTTTTAATCTACACTGACAAGAACCATTCTTGTTTTTTAAAAAATGTTCTTGTTCATGCAGGATTTTGCTTTCTTGGTTCTAGTTATTAGGTATAAAACATCACAAGATCTCATAAGAAACTATGGATTCCCATTCTTTTCATGCCTAACATTTCTTTATTTAAATATTTAAGTTAGTCTGCCAGCCCTGGCTTGAGTCTGGCTTCACAGTCATTGTCAGACATTGCAGTAAGCTTTAAAACTACATGTCCGAAAAATAACAGACACGCACAATCTTTCATTTCTCTGAGTGACACATAGTGACCCCGTGGCATATGTGAGCATGACAAAACATGGAGTTTTGGTTGGGATGTCTTGAATCTACCTCACAACTTCTTATGTCTAGAGGAATCCCTTTTGCTGTTTCCCTGACCCGAAATACAGTTCTCTCCTGAATGTTTGTATCAACACAACCTTTTTCTCAGAACGATTTTCAAACAGATTGTGGCAGAACATTAGTGTGACAGAATAATAACAGTGTTGAGGGGAATCAGCTTTTTTTTTTCCCCAAATAATTCTAGAAATTGCTAGAGGAAAACAAAGCACTTCTCTTTCATGAACCAGGCCTTGACACAGAAGCTGATGACTTGTCTTGGAAATTAAAGAGTAACACACAAGGCTCATTATGTGAAAGAGATTTAGGGCGTATTGAAAGCAGCCTCAGTTTAGGGGCACATAGTGATGATCATTTGAATTATTTGACAGTAAAGATACTTATAATACATTGTTTATATTGTTCAAAGTTGTTAAGATAATGTATGTCAGTTTAGTGGAAACTTAAGCAGGATAACTTAAGGCCCTATAATAAGTGGAAAAAGGCATATAATCCCTTTTATAGGGTACATGGTGAATTATTATGACTAAAAGATGAAGGTGCATCTGACATGTGTACATAAGGACATCAGGAAGCTTGCCTGGAGGATCAGTTTGTGTGTATAGAAAAGGTGCTGAGGCAGAGGCCTATGCAATTAACTTCCCAGGCTTCATGCATGCCTTTAGGAAACCTCTGGAGAGGAGATGGGAACGAGCCACAGCTCAAATCTCGTGACTGTTTGCAGGTGGTGTTTAGAGACAAGCACTGTGGTCCCATCAAAGATAATAAGAACTTTTCCATTGGTTTCTTTGGAAGGTCAGTTCTTTATAAAATACGGCTTTGAACTGGGTTCTGAAGTCCGATTTTGCCTTGGCTTCACTGTCAGAAGGTTCTAAAAAGGTGTTAATTTGGAAGGTTCTTCTGGAATTGCCTTTTTACGTTCTTTCTAGAAGATACAAGATGTCATTGCCATTGCTAATGTCATGCTTGATATTGATTTTTTTCATGTCTACCTCATCATTGTAAGTCAGGAGCTACCTAACCTGGGTGCTCCGGAGTTTGCTTTAGTAGTTTCTAGCTGACAACCCAAGAAAAATGGTCTGTGCTATTCCGTTGACACCCAGCAGAAATTTATTCATTCTGTCATATAAATTGTGTTCTGAACAGGTTAAAATTGCATTATTTTACTTCAATGTGGGATTGTTTCTGTAATGAGAAGACTGGGTGTGTTTCAGCTTGAAATAGGACTACTGGTTGGTGAAAAGGCACTCTTGATCTTAATCATCCAGCAGAATACTGTTCTAGCCATTACCATGAACAACATTTCAGCAGGGCATTTTACCTCCATATGAGGGCTAAGAGACTCCTTAGATGTGGGTGGAAGTGAATCAGAATGCACTCTCAGGAAAAATTTGCCCAGATTACGAGCAGCAGAGCAACACACAGGTATGTAAGATTTTCTGTACTGTCTTGCTCACCTCTGCCTACTGTGGGCAGTTCTGTGTAGCCTCAGTTCTCTCAGAAAAGCATATGTTTATTTTGAAGGCACAAGAAAATGGATGGCACTTTGACGAGCTGCTCTGCTTTCTGGATATCCTTCCAACTTCAACTATTCTTCAAGTCTGTATGCGCCAATATTGGCCACTCACCTTCCAGCCAGTTGCTTCTTTCATGTATCAGTTGTACAATTGGAGATGTTACCACCTTTTACTTGTAGAGGTTTTGGATCTTTCCCACGTCTTCAGTTTCTCTTGGTTTGCTAAAATTTACCTTGCAGTTGCTGCTTATAGAAAGAATAGTAAACGTCTGAATACAAGTTTAATATTGCTTCTCAGTCATATGGAGCTCTTCAGACTCTCCAGTGAGATCTTGGTTGGAGAATGAGACTGTCTCTATCACTTTATCTGTCAGAAATGAGTAACAATGTGATTTCAAAAGGCTGAGGGAGAAAAAGCCTTTTTTTTTTTTTTTTTTTTTTCCAGAAAGACACTGGCCTGCTAAGGAGATGTGGTCATGTGGGTCCTCTCAGTCTTTTGTTTGTCTCTGCTCTGGACTCTTCCATGGCAGAGCAGTTGTGGATGCCCCATCCCTGGAAGTGCTCAGGGATGTTTTGGATGGAGCTCTAAGTCACCTGGTCTAGTGAGAAGTGTTCCTGCCCATGGCAGGGAGATTGGAACTAGATAATCTTTAAGGTTGCTTCCAACCTCCATTTTATGGTTCTATGACTTCATCCTTCTTCCCTCTTTTATTTTTCTACCAGACACACAACATTCTTGACTGATGAATAAAAGAAAACAGCCTACAATGCTTGTGAATAACTTAGGAGTGAGAAGGCTTAAATATGGCCGAAATGGTAAAACTACATTATATGCTGTTAATTTGTACTTTTATTTCATACATTGTGAATCATAATATCTATTTGAACAACCTGTTTAATTATTTAGTACTTTATTATGTACATTATGGTCAGACTTGTTCCAATGGTGAGCACATTGCCTGGAGAACCAGGCTACACGGAAGAAACTTGATTGACAATCCTCTGTAGTTGTCTCAGTGGTGTTCTAAGGAATCACAGACTGCAACCCATGAAGCAGTTTTAATGAAATCAAAGAAACTTGCATTTCACTTGGTGTCTGCCTGGGCTCAAAGGCAGTGTGAGGCACCCCATGGCTGAATGTGTGTAGACTATGCAGGTTGGAATGTGATTTACTCTGGCTGCGCTCTAATAAGCAGTCCTTTAAACTAGTACAAGGACAACATTGTTGGTGCTCTCAAAAGAGCAAGTACCTGTCTCATAACTAGCACTGTGACTTCTACAACTGAAACTGAAAAATGCCATAAAAGTGTCTTTTCCCTTTAATTAAAGTTTGAACAGGAGAATAAGATGTCTGGCAGGGCTTGTTCTTGCCCCAGTTTAACTAAAGTATCCCATTAGCAGGTACTGTTGAAGAGTTTGTTAACTAAAAAGGACACAGAGATTTTTCTAACTTTCTGAAGAAACGATCTAAAAATAAGAATGTATTCACTGTCTATCTGCCTATTTCATTTCAAATGCATCAAAGAGCTGGGAGTTCAATTCTTCATCTGTTGGCTTCAAAGGCAAGGTTTTGGTACAGCTGAACCAATTTAAGAACGGTTTTCTCCTTGAAAGAGCATGGAACCTACCAGTCCATCTTTCAACTAGGATTAATTCTCCCTGTCTTTACAGTGCATTTGTAATTGTGGGAATATTTGTTCCAGAACAGGGCAGAAGAAGGCAACCTCATTACCTGACCACCATGAGACATTAGATAAGTCTTTTCTGCCTTTATCTGTGTTGATCAATATAGCAAAAATTCCTCCAGATAGAATTTTCTCATGAAAAGACTCTTTATTTTGATTACCCAGAGCACTGAGTAAATCGGTAACTATGTGTAGGTGTTTGAGAAAAGCACAGTTTGCATGTCTGGCAGACTGTCTCACTGGGGAGCAGTGAGAGCAATTGGCTTTGCTTTTTATTGATCAAGGCGAGATTTTTGCTCTAAATGCCAAGGGACAATTTTTCCCTAGGAACAGCCTTAATGTTGAAGTCCATGCTGGAAGCAATGAGAGCCACTGAAAGTATGGTCCCAGTACTACAAGGACCTATTTGGAAGAGAGAAACAACAGCTTACCAAGGCACAGACACGTTTACTTTGGCAGATGCTTCTGGTGGCTAAAGATGTAGTCCTTACAAAAAAATTTGCAGCTGTCCTTTTACTGGAATTTTTTGCGCTTTTAGCCTATCAACAGAAGAGCATTTCCAAGTCTTCCTTGTGTGATTCAGTGTAGACTTGACCAGTTTATTTTAGATTGTTGTGAGAGATGATTTGAGTTAAGCTCTGATACTTGCGTGGCTTAAGTTGCTATGAACATTTGCTGACCAAATATCTACCTGCATCTAACTTAGTGATGCTTAAGATTATGAGTGGTGCCAATCACAACCTCTTCTAAGGCACTCTATGTTCAAATCACAAAGCTAGCCCTCAAAATTCCTGGAAACGTATTTATCCTGCAAGAAACTTCAACTTGAACCCTCTGTTCATCTTAAATATAGAATTCTCTTTCAGAATGTTAAAAAATTGCTCTCTTGAAGGTAGGTCAGGTGAGAGCAAAGTGTCATGTAGGAAGCAGACTGAGTCAAGGCAGGCAGTTGTCTTATTCCAAATGGTCCCTTGAAGACAGAAAGAATTTTGCTAAAAAGAGGCTGTTGAAGAAGTTTAGAGATATTTGGTGCTTCAAGTACTATAACTAGGGAAAGAATAATGATATGCCATTGAAAAATATTTTTTCCTGTCTCTAGACGAATTTCTCCACATTGTTATTGAGATACTGAAACTAAAATCTCTCAAAAATTAAACTTCTATAGGAAAGTGCTCAGCCCAGTTGAATTTCTGTTGTAATAGTGCAGCCAAGAATTGTCAAAAGTAGGAGCATGTAGTTGGATAAATTCTTTGTGTTGAGCATCCAGTAGAATCCTTTGAAGAAAATGGAAGCAGACTCTCATAGCTTTGAAAATGACTTATGTGTATGTCTGTGTTGGGAGCCACCATTACATAAAAATGCCACACTTCTCAGAGTTTTGATCTAAATTCTGAAGCCCTGTTTGTGACCCTTATTTTGTGGATGACTCCACAAGCTATTTCTAACTTTTCCCAGAAAATATCTGCAGAAATACACTTTTATGGCATTTTGCACTATGTCAAAGACGTAATCTGTATTGGTTTTACATAGGCACTAGTGACCCCTCTGAATGTGTGCATAAAGTCCAACTGAAGCATAATAAACCCCGTCTGTATTCTAAATGTGAGCGTACACGACAGAAGGAAACCAACACAAGAACATATTGCTGGCTGTTGATTCTGACACTCTTCCCACACAGTGATTTAGTGAGAAGAGCAACCTTGTAAGACTGTGTCCCTGTCAGTCTGCTCACATGGTGGAAAGACAAGTAACCAATCATAAAGGGTCTAAGGCAGGGACATTTATCATCTCCAAAGCAGGTAAATGTCATGACAAAAGGTATAGGACTTCCCAGTAAATTAAAAAAACAAACATGTATCTTAGTATACAATGTAGTACAAACAACAAGAGAGGTAGGAATCATTCTTACTGTGCTGACCGTGCTTGCAAAGATAAACAAGGAGAATCTTGAAACTTTGGCTTATAGGCATTTTTATCCAATTTTGTTGATCAACCATACAAGAAAGGGGCAAGAGTCCCTGTGTTTTAAATGTTGTCTGACCACCAGCCTTATCAGATGTTAACTGAAACTCTTTCGTTTATTTCAAGCACAAAGTCTTCATAGAATCATTTAGATTGGCCTCCAAGAGCATAAAGTCCAATCACTAACCTACCACTGCCAAGCCTACCCCTAAAGTATGGGTAAGTGCCACATCTACACTACACATCTTTTGAATATCTCCAGGGATGATGTCTCAACCACTTCCTTTGGTAGCTTGTTCCATGCTTGACAACCCTTTTGGTGAACAAATTTTTCCTTGTATTAGATCCAAACCTTCCCTGGCACAACTTGAGGCCACTTTGTCTTGTCCTGTTGATTGTTACTTGGGAGAAGAGACTAACCCCCCCCTCACTACACCCTCCTTTTAGGTATTTGATAAGATCTCCCCTCAGCCTCCTTCTCTCCCACTAAAGGCTAAACGCATCCATCTCCCTCAAATGTTCATCAGATGTGTGCTCCATTCCCTTCCCCAGCTCTGTCGCCCTTCTCTGGACAGGCTCCAGCGCCTCAGTCTCTTTTTTGTTGGGAGGAGCCCAAAACTGAACACAGCACTCACCAGTGCTGAGTACAGTGAGACATTCACTTCCCTGGTCATGCTGGCCACACTGTTGCTGATCCAGCCCAGGATGCCACTGGCCTTCTTGGCTTCCTGGGCACACCCTGGCTCATGTTCAGTGGCTGTTGAGCAGCACCCCCAGTCCCTTTTCTGCCCAGCAGCTTTCCAGCCACTCTGCCCCCAGCCTGTAGTACTGCCTGGGGCTGTTGTGACCCAGGTGCAGAAACTGGCACTTGACCTTGTTGAAGTTCATGTAATTGGCCTCAGCACACTGAACCAGCCTGTTCTGATCCCTCTGTAGAGCCTTCCTACCCTCCAGCCGATCAACACTCCCACCAAACTTTTTGTGTTGCCTGCAAACTGACTCACAGTGCACTTGATCACCTTGTCCAGATCATGGATAAAGCCCTGGGGACAGGCCACTAATAGGATGTTACTCCATTCACCATCAGCTCTAGGCTTGGTACATTGGGACAATCACTTCCCCAGTCCTGCTGGCCACACATTCAGCTGGTTTGGTTTTTTTTTACCCAGTGAGAAGTGGACCTGACCAAGCCATAAGCAGCCAGTTTCCCAGGAGAATTCTGCAGGAAATGCTGTTAAAGGCTTTTCTGAAGTCTAGGTAAACAACATCCACAATCTGACCCTTGTCCATTAAGCTGGTCACCTCTTTGTAGACAGAGATCAGGTTGGCCAAATAGAATCTGCCCTTCATAAACCCCTGCTAGCTGCGTCTGATCCTCTGGTTGTCTTGTACATGCTGTGTGATGGCACCAGATGTGATATGCTCCATGACTTTCCCTGGCACTGAGGTCAGACTGAATGATCTATAAGTCTCCAGATCCTCCTTCCAACACTTTTAGATGGGTGTCACATTTGCTAACTGCCAGTCAGGTGGGAGCTCCCTGGTCAGCTAGGACTGATGGTAACTGTTTGCTGAGCACTTCTACCAGCAACCTTAGGTAGATCCAGCCCCATCTGACTTGTAATCTTTGGAAAATAAAAATAGCTAGAAATAGCAGTTCAATGCCATGGAAACAGAGAAAATGGCATATTTTGTTTCATCCTATTATAGAGTGAAATTAAAATTTTGAAAAACCTTTCCCTCTCCTTCTGTTTTTCTGAGACTTCACATATGCAGTAGTCACAGTGATTTGGGCTGATATCTGTGTGTGGAAGGCCCATGTTCTCCTGGGTTCAGTAAGTTCTCTCAAAACATTACTACCTCCTTTCCTGGCAAAGTGGAAGGAGAATTGAGGCTGCTTAGCTGTCACTCAGCCAAATTGCTTGAGCCTGCAGTGTGCAGTGTGTGGCACAGTGGTCGAATGTCTTGAGTTGTGGGGAGAAGGCTGCTCTTGAACAGAAATCCTACCATGGACTACAGAAACCATCCTAACAACACTGTCAGTAGCTTTAGCACACCTCTCCAAAACATTTCTGCAAAAGGTAAATGTATCAGGAGATTTTTATTTTTGTTTTCACTTGATGGAAAGTTATGCTGTAGGTCAATTTTTTTTTTCTCACTTATATGTCATAGTATTCCTGAATGCTAAAAAATGGAAACTGTAACTAGCACCCTGTACTTGCCTGTGCCTTCCATATGCTGAAGTTACAATTGCTTCTAGACTTGTATTTAAAATAAAATTTTACATTTAAAAAATAGCTCCCAAATGCAAATTTGGCTAAGTGCAGATGCATTGCTGAAGTGTTTTTGAAGTACGAGGTCAGTGCTGTTTCGGAAAAACCAGAATGAGACTGATAATCACCTCTGTTAAGGACTTAACTTATTCTAGTGCTATAACGTGTTCCTATCCATCATTTGTCATAGCCATTGCCAGCTTCAGAAGCAAAGTGCAGTGCAACTGCTTATGTTATTGGGTGCAACTTTCCCTCACAAAGGAAGAGCCCGTATAAAGCAGACAAACCACTGAAGGCAAAATGTAGGTCTGTGGAGTAACAATCACTGTGTTCTCAATGAAACCAGCATTAGATGTAGGTGCCAACACATAATGATTCTCCCAGATCTTTTGGTATGGATCAGTTTATCTTTCTCTGTCTAAGACTCAGTCTGCAACTTGTAATAGTGATAATGTCAAAAGTTCTTCTGCAGGGAATAGCCATATTTTCAATGTTGCAACTGTACAAATTGACAAAAACTGCTTTTATTTCCTTTACTGTGCCTGCTTTGTACTCCTTTAACAATCAGCTTGACCTCACATTTTGAATGGTTTGGATATAGTGTCATAAAAAGTTATTTAGAGTTGTCAGAGGAAGCAGATGTTAAAAGGGGTTGTTGGTGGTTAATCCATTTCTTACGGTGATTAAACTGCTGGTGACACTGAAACCAAGACTGTGATGCTGGGAAGTGGCATATTCATCACTATCTCTGTTGATGAGCTAAAATCTGAGCTGATATCACAACTCATTAAGGAAACGATTGTGGGAGGACAGATGGAGATAGTGCTGAAGGAATCTTGCTCCCGATACCCTGCAGCTGTGTTAATTACCAAAGAGTGGGAACAGCCTTGCCCTCACAGCTGTGGGTGTGATAAAAGAGTGAGTTAGCTGGTAGAGGGTCAGTTGGAGCCTGCTGGCCCTGCTGGGGGGAGGAAGAGACAGGAGGTTGTGAGAGGGACAGGAAGGAGCTAGACAGAACTGCAGAAGGAAGAGAGAAAGAGCCAGAGCTGTGTGGAGCTGCCCATGGGAAGCTACATAGAAAAGATATGACAGGTTTTCAGATAACATAGTGCTGATGCTTGAAGCCTTCTTTGGTGTCAGTTGTACCTCCTCTGTCAAACAGGAAATTTCAGAATATATTTCCCTAAATCACGGAATGGTTGAGGATGAAAGGGACCTCTAGAAGCCATCTCTAGATGAGCACCTCTAGGACCAACCTCCCTGCTCAAGTAAAGTCACTGGGAACCAGTTGCTAATGGTCATGTTCATACTGGCTTATGAATGTTTCTGGGGAGGGAGATTGCACCACTTGTATGGGTAACCTGTGTCAGTACTCAGTTACCCCCGCAGTGAAAAAGTGTTTCCTGCTGTTCTGGGGAAACTTCCTGTCTTGCTGTCTGTGCCCATCACCTAGGCACCTCTTGTCACCATGTCCCACTGAGCACCCCATTAACAGAGTCTGCCTTGTGTATTCCTTGCACATCCCTTCATCTATTTATACACAATAAGATGCTCTTGAGTCTTCAACAGGCTGAAGTGTGCTGTCTGTCTCAGCCTTTCTTCATAGGAAAGATGCTCCAGTGTCCATTAATGTCCCTTAGTAACAGTAGCCTCTTTGCTGGACTCTGGCCAGTATGTTTATCTCTCTCTTGTGCTGAGGGGCCCAGAACTGGACACAGCACACCAAGTGTGGCCTCACCAGTGCTGAGTAGAGAGGATCTGCTGGGAGTACTTCATCTGATGTAGCCTGGGATACTGTTTGCCACCTTTGTAGCAAGGGCATATTGTAGGACCCCCAAGTCCTATTCTGCACAGCTGCATCTGAAAGAACAAAAAGGCCAACTCTGTATGAGTGGTGTTTTGCTGTTAATTTGATGTGAGGCTGTCAGGTGTAATTTTTGGGGCCTTGTATTTAAAAAATAAAATGTTTTTATTTTTTACCCTTAGTCATTAGATGAGCTAACCCAAAAGAGAAAGGCCAGCACTGTAGTCATTCTGTGACAGATGACAGAAGATTTACATACAGGAAAATCTTAGGTGCTTTGACTTTCTGTGTTTACCTTTTGTTCACTGGTCATCCTGTGATTAGGGAGCATGTTCTCTTGCCATGAACGAAGACCTGACCTTAGTGTTGTCCCCTTTTTAACTGGTGACCTTAAAGGCAAAAAGGCCTCTTTGTAACCATTGGGCTGTATGCCTCCAGTCATGCCAGAATAAATGTTTTTCTTCAGTAATTGGTATGGCATAAGGTCAGTAGCAGCACATTGTGTCATGGAAACTTATTAGACATATTGGAATGTCGAAAAATTCTGTATCGTAATTGGTTTCAGAAATGGTTCTTGTTGTCTTATACATAAGAAACAAAACCTACCCTAAAATTAAAAATGAAAGCTATATGACAGTAATTTTACATTTTGATTTTTCTATGTCACAGTGCATGGTTCATTAGCATTTGTATTCCCCTTTGGTCAGGTTGATAAAAGACCCATAAAGCACTATAAAACAAAAAGCATAACTAAGCCAAAATGCCCTTCTTCAGACGAAGCCACCTTATATTTTGTAATGTTTCAACAGAAGTAAGGTCATACCAGGGCAAAAGCAAGTATGTGAATTAATGATGAGAAATCCTCATGTAATTTTCTAGCCCAAGGAAATCTTTAGGAAGAACGAAACCAAAATGTAGAGCAGAAGCGTAGCTGCCGTGTTGTTTGATATCATCAGCCCTCACCTGATTTCTTGTAGCAATGCTTTTTATTTAAAAAAAAAACCAACTGTCTCTGTCTCTTATTACTCTAGTGGCTCTGGGAAAAAAAAAGATGCCATAGCTCAGGGATTCACCTCAGTTCAAAGGTCCAATCTCAGACAAAGTTAAAGAATTAAGATATTGGGAATGACAAATTTCTATCTTTTAACTTTGGCAAAAAATATGTAAATAATGCTTATGGAGCACTGAAGAAACATCTGAGTTTAGTTTCTGTGGGTTTTATTTTAGCCTCTTAAGCTGCTGCTGGTTTTTTTGGGTAGTAGCGAGGCCTGTTGAAGAGAGAAGTTTTTCTCAAAACATACTCTGAGAAAACTGAGATGAAAAAATGTAAATAATCCTGCACCTAGAACTTGTTTACATAGAGGTGCTATTTCTAATTAACCATTAGGTAATGAAGTGTTGAACAATAGACCAATCATGTCCAGCTGTGTCAGAACCCTATAAAAGGAGCTCATTTGTTTAATAAAGTTAGTTCTTCAGCCTTTAGAGAAGTTGTGTCGTTTGTCAATGCAGCAACAGTGACGAGTTTCTTTTTAGAGCAAGTAATACAGGACTACATAGTCGTTGAGCAGAAGTGGGGAAATTACTAGAAGCTGGTTTTGGTTGAACAATGGAAAATGTGGCTATCAGGGACATCTGATGAGCTAGTAATGAGGAAATGTGATGGACTTGGGAGACAGTGTAGAGGAAATGGAGATAAAGTCCACTGGACTTAAGGTCATAGATAAAGCACTGACTTTAAATCTACATGGATTTTTGAGCATGTTCAGGTATAATATAGCTTCTGCAGGAGTTCAGGAGGTCTTGACATGCAGAAAATTGATCTATTCTTAGTGTGGAATTGGGAGATCCAGTACTCACAGAGAAAAAGCTCAATTCTGACTGAAGGTAAACAGAAGAAGTGCTATTCATAACTTGACATAGTCTGTGTGGTGTTGTGTGTGAGAGGGTCTGTTGTAATCCAATTTGCTCAGGTTATTTGTGCCAAAGGTAATTGCTTCATTTGTGCTAGTGAAGCATTTAGAGAACCAGCTGCTTGGATTGCGTTCTAATGCTAAGTTAAAATATATTTAGGGACGTATGAAGACGGTACGATTTAGAGACTCAAGATTTGTGTTCAATTAAGGTCAATGCAAGTTGCAATGACCTCGGTTGTTCTCAAGATTGGGTCCTTACTCATTAGAATCAACCAGCATATTGCTGAATTTCTGCCTCAGTCCTGGCACTTTTTCTACATCCTGCTTAAAGGTTGTTCCAGCGCAACACTTCTGTGAAAACTATTAATCCCTAAAGGAATGAACTGGATAAAGGATAAAAGAGACAGGCTGAGTCACATCCTTTCATAGAATGTCCTTTCCTAAAATTTGGAGAAAGAGAAAGGGAAAAAAAAAAGAAGAGTGGAAATAAAACAGATTTTATTTTAGTATGTCCTAGGGGACATACTAAAAATGCTATAGTCATTTCTGGTGTAAGCACAGTAAATAAATTGTGGCTTGTTGCCAATGTTTTCTTCTCCCTGAGATTAAAACAGAGCAACTGTGAAATTATTCTAATATGAGCATGCAATCAGAAGCCATCCCTTTTAATTTTTTATGTATAAAATTTCAGTGTGCAATAAAATATAGTTCGGACTAAACACTTCTACCTCTCTATTTTTTGCAAGGCAGCAAATGTGTCAGGCAGAGTTCTAAGTGTTTAAATTATTTTCTGTATCATTTCTTGAGAAGTAGATGCAACACATTTCCTTGTAGTTTTACACTGCATCACAATGAAAAGAACTTGGCCTAAAGATGCAGCACTGTGGTTATGAAGGTTCCACTTGGTTGTGACCCAGCAACAGAGAAAAATAAATTCAAAGACTCTGTCTTGTGGTGAAGTAGCCATGGCACACAACAGTAAAGAAAATGTAGCAATGAAAATATTTTCACCAATTCTTTTATCATGTAAAATGTATTTATTTATCATGTCATTTATCAGCAGAAATCTCTTGATTTACATGCCTCTGTGCTGTTCAGGGCAAGGTAATACATCCTGCAAGTGGTAGACAGAAAGAAGATCCATGTGAGCCTTAGACAGAGATGGCACTGTTTGTTTCATGGGTGGCATCTGAGCAGAGGATAGTCCACAAATAACCTGTGAATGTCCAGTTTGGAAGAGTGGACATCCACATCTTCTTGTAATCCCTGTAATTTTATTCTGGTATCCAGAACCATAGTTGAGATCTGCTATTCAGTGTTTGTTTTCATTTTTAAGTAGTATTTGTCTAATGAATTCTAAAGTCATGACTGCAAAAACAAAAAATCTCATTAAAAATGCACAGCTGAGCAGTAAATCAAGTTATCTTTAGCTTATTCCTGGAGTTACTTTTCCAACAACTTTTCTGGGATCCTGTTTCCTGGCAAGTATTTACCTCTAAAATTCTATGTAATTTCATTTAGTGTTCAAAATATTCAAACCTTATATGAAGTTTTTAAAATCCAAAGTCAGACTCCGTGAGTATGAAGAAAGAAAAGATAGAATGGGTCCAATTCTCATTTACTGCAAAGAAAAAAACTTCAGAGTAGAAATACAGTTAATTTACATCAGCTTTCCAGTCCCTTTTAGTCCTCAGAGTGGAGTAAAAGGATAATGGTGAGCAGTATGAAGCTGACTGATAGAGTAAATGAGGCCATGACAGCAGGAGATTTGGCCTTATAAAAGGACACTCTTTTAGCTAAAAGAAATTAAACGCTTGTCTGTCCTGATAAATACATGTATGGCAAATTAGTTTCTTTTAGAAGCCATGTAGCATATGTATATTAACCTGTATGACATATATTGAAACAGGGTTATGCTGTCCCAGTGCATTACCAGGAAGACATTATTGCCTTTGTATTAAACTGCATGACAGTCAGACTAGGACAGCCTTAAAGAAAACTTTTTTGGGGGAGTGTTGGGTGGTGGGAGAATCTGTGTAAACTTCATTCTCCCCAGCATTACACACCACTCAATGAGGAGCCTTGCTAAAGTCCTCGTGGATTGAGGTCCTGCCTATAGCAGTTGGAAGCTGTTTCACATTGTCACCATCTGTCTGTAGACATCACAAGAGAAAACATATTGTATACTGTAAAGAAAAAATCAGCTCAGCTTGTAACCCCAGGAGTCAGAATTTGGAAATGTCCTGCACAGAATTTCTACCTTATGCACCGTCTTGTGATTCATGCGTGTAGATAAACGTTGTTTGATGGATCACTGATGCTTGTGACAGACAAAATATGATCAGAGAGGTATTGAAATTTACTCTGGGTAAAAGGTTTTGGGGGATTTTCATTTGAGATTTCAAGTGACCTAATGCTTTTCTATCTTGTTGAGCATAAATACCAGAGCAATAAATTTCCTAATCTTTCTCTTGAAAAAACTGTAATGTACTGCACATAGAAATAAAAATAGGGTTTTCATATCTTTTTAATAAGATTACTGTCTTGCTGATACTGTTCATACTCTTTGCTGATAAATATTCATCTTTGATATTCATGTGTTACCTCAGAGAGATTGTTGTGCTCCAGTCAGGTCATGTATTTGTGGGTAGTACTTCAGCTTCCTGTAAATTAATGTCATTTTCTACGAGTGTGAAGTACAAATGCTAATCTGATGTAATGCTAAAAGAGGCAACTACAATGTTATGATGTGACCTTTAATGGATTTTAAAGGTTCTTAGCACTTACACTGTTTCTGGACAAATCCAGCTTAAACTATATGAGGACAGATTCTAATCTAAAATTTCATTAATTTCCGTTTATAAGCCAGGCTATTCTCTGCAATGGTTTGCTCCTCTGCTGCTCTCAGACAACCCCATCCTATTGAAATCAACAGGAGTTTGCAAATAACTTGGACAGAGCCAGAGCACAGGCAGCACTCTGGATCTTTTTACCTATTTTCCTTGGGTTTCAAGCCCTGATCAAGAGATATTTCAGTATGTCCTGCTGTAGTACATCTGCTTTTCCTTTCTCTTTAGCTATAATATCTAAAACTACTTTAACACTGTTCTTGCTGTGGATATCTGCTGAGCAAGCAGATGGTTCATTCCCCCATGTAACCTATTTTTTTCTAGGAAGTCCCAGCCTGCAGGGCTTTTCCTGGCCTAATATTATGCTTTTCTAGGAACAGTCCATCACATATAATAAAGTAACATTGAAAATTTCTTAGACCTGTATGAGGTGGATGTATTGGGATTCATTAATCTTCTCTCACTGCAACGTGGATTTACCTGAACACAGTACAAACTATAATTGGCTGGGTTTTTTTCATTTGCTTTGGATTTATCTTGCACACACACACACAGAATTGCTCTTTGGCCAAAGCCATCTTTGTCTCAATCAGTTTGAAAACCGGGACAGAGGCATAGTTCTGTCACAGTTGTATTGGTGAAGGTCTGGCTCAGCTCTTCTGGTAAAGGTGAGCTTTCAAAGGAGAGCAACAGTGAAGTTCAGCTGACTGCTTCCAGCTTTTGGTACAGCAGGCTTTGTCACAAGAGGATTAAAGACTGTTTGGTAATATTGTAATGATGAGCTTTAGAAGGAAAGAGACTAGTTCTGGCAGCTGATCAATCATAGTGACTGGAAAATACTAAGTGAACTGCATGAAGCCGGCATATCATGCGTAACTGGCTTCATCATAGATAAATTTGTCTTTGTAATTTAAAAAGTATGAATAACTTAAGATGCCTTTGCTTTGACATGAAGTGAGAGTACTGCTGACCTATTTATCTGCTGGTGATGCAGAAGAACTGACAAATTTTCGTCTTCGTCTGAAAAAGGGTTTGTTTGAAACACATTCAAAAGCTGATGCTATGTTTAGTGCAAAGAGGAGAAGGAAGCACTACAGTTCCTTTCCAATCCTTCTCCTGGGAAGGACCAAAACTGTCCTTTTGATAATGTTATAATTCCTTTACTTGTGAATCTGAATGAGGAAGTAACAAAAAAACCTTGCCTAAGACAGTCCCTATATAATACTCTTTAGATGTAGCACGTCTCAAACCAGGTCCCCAGGATCCAAGTCACTTGCTGGATTTAGGGTGAATACCTTTGCTTGCTATAAATTAAGAACATCTCTACATGAACTGCTTATATGGTAATATTAAACATAAATAAAACAAATAAAGACTCTGCTATTTGCACAATATGATGTCTTTTTGTTACATCTGTGTGCGTGAATGGACAGCCTCAGTTGAAGCCTTTTTCCTTTAAGTGTTTTACACAAATTCCTCAAGCTGACTTTGTAAGACTAGCACAATGTGTTTACCAATAAACAGCGTGAGTAAATGGAACTAAAATTTCTTTTTTCCCTAGGGAACAGTATTTAAATTATTAATCGGAGAGCAAGTGGTGAGTTGGCAAAGGCACTGTATGACAGATCAAATTTAAACACAAGACTAACCATATCTAGGAAGTTACTTTTATGTCACTTTAGATAGCAGGGATATCATTAATGCATTTGTGTACTTCAAAACATTGGAATATTGAAAGAACAGCTGATTGATCCTTGATAGCGTTGAGAAATCTGAGTTTCCATGTGTTTACCTTACTGGTTGGAGCCTTTTCTTGGTTTCAGATCAAGACACGTAATTTTCGCAACATTTGCCCTGTGTTTATGTTCATGTGACTAATGTCTATGAAGAAATTTAATCTTTACCTTTCTTACTGTTGGGAATATTCACATTACAAAATTCATAGTGCATACCAGAACCTTACAAGAACAATTTTTGGAATCATACCCTTGCCTTGAACCAAATTAGGCATTTCTCCATGTTTTATCAGAAATACACAACCATTCACAAGTAGTTTCTACATTTACATCCTCTCCTGAAGTTACCTGGTAAAAATAAAAGTTTGTCAACTCTAGCAAAGGATGAAATATACATTTCCTTTAGACAGGAGAGGACTACTCAAACTGAGGAATCTTGTATCCAGTTCTAACTACCTGAGGTGTCTGTGCCCCTATGGCTTTAAACTTTGTTCTATGGCTGTACCTCAGTCTTCTACACTCTTGTTTTTCCTACTGTGGTCTGTCTGCTTCTTCTTGTCCCATCTCTTTTCTTACATAGATTAGATTCTGTTCCTTAAAATTCTAATGCCAGATTGATTTTTATAGTCTAATTGCACAACATTTTCCTCTCAGAGGACTGAGGTTGATGCCTATCAACCTATTTTCAGCTCACTCGTTCAGATCATTGTAGTGTGCTTCTCAAATTTTGTTTCTCATCCCATTTTTTTGCTTGCTTTGATCCCATAGTCTCTTGCAAAGACTCCCAGAACAGTTCTTTTTGACCTCTCATTTGTTCTCAAATGCATCTCATCTGAAGCCTGATGCAGAGCCTTTTCACCACATAGTCTAGGATCAATATTCCTTCTGTTTCTTGTGTCTTCTCTCTCCCTGTTTTTTCTGTTCTTTTTCCACAGGTCTATTTTCAGGCATCCCTCTTCATCAGTTTCTTCCCCATTTCCCTCCTGGCCTGTTCTCTCAGATCACTGAAAATGGAAAGTTGTACATTAGAACAAAAAGGCCTCAGGATGGTGAAGACAGAGGGAGTGGAAGACAGGAAGAAAAGTTCAACAAGGTGGACCAACACTGGATTCACTTGTTTGATTGACAGAGGCCTGGAAACTTACCCTTCTTTGGGGTTTTCACAGTGCAAATTCAGTATCAGTCAGAAGCTCATGGCTGCAGGCTAATCATTGCTATGCCTACATCTTTCCAGAATAGTGCTTCCATTGGCAACTGCTCCTTCTCTTCCTTTGGGGTTGCTTACTCTGCACTGTTTCCTCTGCTCCTTGCAGTTTCAACTTACTGCAACCTTTCCTTTGTCCTTGCAATCTGTAAGAGTGTCAAATGGATTGGGTTGAAGTCTAGGACGGAAAGAATAAGGGAACAACCAGTACTGACAGTAGGAATTCTGAGCTTATGGTGCTGTTTGTCCATATAAAGGAAGGAATGCCTATTACAAGAGCTTGGGAAAACATAAAAGAAAATGCTACAGGGAATAGTATTGTACCATGATCATAATGGATTAGACCAGGACCATGTATTAGTTTTGTTTCCCATACTAGAACTGTGGATGCTGCTAGAGCATCATCAAGAGATGTTGTTTACCAGGGAGGTAAGACACAGCTTGCCATCTAGGAACTTTTTCTCTCCCAGGTGCTTCTTACAGTGTTTTGTGGACTTTAGGTTGACACAAAAGAAATCGCATCTCACGCAGGTGCTGGGAGCTTTGTTCTCACATTCACTCACTATTTGCAAAGCTGACAAAATTCTGAGAAACTGTCAGGAATTTGGTCGATTGCTGGACTCTGTAACTCCCAAAGGTTTCCCTCTAATGAACACAAGTGTCGCCACACAGCATAATGTTACCTAATCTCAAAGTAGGGCTAAGAAGTGCCATTGCCCAGTTTCATCTGCTTTCTTATGAGCTGAAAGGAAGTTTTAGCTTGCTTCAAGCAAAGGAGCTAATTTTTGGGCAGTAGCTCTATTCACTAGAAGATAAAACAGATGTCCTATTCAGGCTGGACATGATTTGCACAAGGAACTTGGGCACCAAGCAATAACAGCTTTAAAATATGTACCTTAAAATTCTGCTGAATGTTGCCATCTATGGAATTGACATGTAATTTATATTTCCCTCAAGCAATTTTACTTTTAAATGCAAAAACTGGCTGAAGAGAGTTACATTTTCCTCCCTTATTCTCCTCACACCTTTCCACCTCCACAAACATTTGTCCTTTTCCAGACATCTCTGTTCATGAGGAATGTATCTTTTCCTTGCCATTACACAGAGGGTACCTGGCTTGAACCATGACTTCTACCCCAAATTTTCTGGAGTACTTTTGTTTGATACATTAGCAAATGTTAGAAAGCAACATGAAGAATTTTGTTCTCCATTGCACAGGACAAAAAGATTCCAGTTTTCACTTCTCTTTGATAGTCTGCAATGGTCTGTGCATGAGTGATCAAATAAGTAAATTGAAAGATTTTTTTTTTTGTAAAGCTAGCAGCCAAAATTAGTGTAGGGTCTATGAAAGTTCTGACCTTTGCTCATCGTTGCTGGTGTCCTCTGCATTCTGTATACAATCTGCTTATAGTGTTGCATGTATCCATAGCATAGGAATGATCTTTGAATGATCTTTTTGCAACATGTTTTAAAACGAAGTCCTTTCATGGTGGCCAGGTTGCAAATTTTAATTATATGGGGAGCAATAGTCTTTAAAGTTGATTCAAAATGAGGACTCTACTACAGGGACAGTATATATTGAATTACATTTAATTTGTTTTCCTGATTTAAGTAGCTTTTCTTTTTTAATTTAGACACTTTTTTTTTTTCATAAACTTCCAAGGCTGGTACACTTGCTGGGGATTGAATTCTCCAATTAACTCAGTCATTCTTGTGGCCAGAGGCTAGGATTGAGAGAAAAAGCAGCAAATGGCAATGTTACTTGCTCTGTGAAAACACCTAGAAAGGATGTTCTCAAATTCAGTGTCACACAAACAGAATTGTAAATTATGTCATGAAACCATGCTTTAGGGGAGGAGAGCCCTTCCCTCAACGTTTTCAAGTTAATCAAAATTGCAGTGGTAGACTAATGCATTAGCTGCTGGGAATGGTTTCTCATACTTGACTGGGTTTTGTATTTCTCCCTTGATGTTTGAAGTTAGCCTGTGTTGGAGATTATATATTAGGCTCAGGCTTTGAACAAATATGAAATGGCTGTTCTTGTTTTCTTTTCTTCTGGACAGTTCCTTTGTTGTATGGTCAATCATTTGGGTTGTGTACAAAGCTGCCCTTGAGTCTCTGAGTTCTGCAGTGCTGACACAGATGTCATCCCTAGCGAGGAGTGGAATTTTGCCAGCTGTCATGTTACTGTTTGGCTCTTTATACATAAAAATTTGAATTTAGAAAGTGAAGAAGAGCTGAAGACAGCTAAGTAAGGTGTCAGAGGCTCAGTGTGCAATGTGAGGCAGATAAAAATGTAAATTAGTAATCTATAGTAAATGAGGGGTTTTGCCTCAGGAGGCGTTCACGAAGGAGGCCGAGGGCAAACGCCAGAACTTTGGCGGAGTTTGTAAATACGGTAGCAGAAGGTGGTAGCTCACTACAGAATATCAGGCACGGGGCAGCAGTGATGATCAAGACATATGTGAAGGCTGAACCGAGTTAAGTAGAAATTTTTCTGTGAATTGCAAAAGATAGAAAAGACAGAAGGATATATTTTGCAGTTTTATTTGATGTTTCTTTTAAAAGACAATTGATGTCTCATAAAATTGTGTTCTGTGTCTGTGAAGAAACTTATGTAGGAGAGTTTTTAAAGAAGAGATATAGAAATTATACAAAATGTTATGTAGTCAAGAAGTTAGCTTTATGGCTAGGAAATTAGTAATGGCAGAACTGAGCCATAGAAAAGGTGATGATTCTTTTAAACTCCTGGACTCGGAGACTAATGTCTGACGAGCTACAGGCTTCGCTCCCTCCACTTTCAAGCCAGCAGAATTATCTCAGCTCCAGTCCTCTGTCAATCATACATCAGGGCAACGTGAAACTTTGGCAGAGTCCAGTCCTGTGGTGTCCAGCTAATGCTGTGGATCAGCCCCCTGGCAATATCATTTTGAAAGAGCCCTTAGGTCTGACGGATGTGCAAGCTAGAAGAGACCTGAGGCTTTGAATTTTAAATGATTTGAAGGATAGCACAAGCTAGAAGAGACCTGAGGCTGGGAGGATGCCTTAACTTTGTGATAGTACATTACAACTTGAGTTTAGGGGAGCCCCTCAGGAGATACTGTCACAAGCATATAATGAACTTTGTTCACGATGTCCCTTGCTGCTTTTTCTCTGATCAGGATGATCAGAGAATTAAGCTTCCCTATGAGATCACAGCACTGTCACCTAGAGTAGTAATGCTTTGAGTTATTTTCTGCTTAAAATTACTTGGTTGTTCATTTATCTGTTTCTTTTCAGAGTTGCCCTGATTGTTTTTATTTGTTTTAAATTCCTGTGTTTAAACAGGAATTAATAATTTTGGTTTCTGTGTTGCTCAGGTCATTCATTTAGAAAAATAATTTGCTACCCTCCTTAGCTTATTTTGTTAATATGAATAATTCATGTAGTCTTATAATCTACTATCTGGATGATGCCATTAAACTGAAAGGTTATTCTCTTAGATAATAATTATCTAGTCGGCCTTTAATGTTGTATTATAGATAAAGTAAGTGACTATTCCATTTGATTAGCATTAGCAGCTCTGTTACCAGAGGGACCACTTTTATTTTTCCTAAGGGGTCACGGAGGGGCAAAACAGGCAGAACAAAGTGACAAGGAAAACTTAAAAGAAATAGATAACATGAAGATGGGACTCTCCTGCCTGAATTAAATTAATTTCTAATTTTTTTTTTTTTTTATCCAGTGGCAATTAAAACCAATGACTCAGTTCTTGCCTTGATGTTCTGTTGAATATGGTAATTCGACTGTAACTTGGATGGTAACAGCAAAAGAGGAGAGAATGGGATGGGAAAACACAGCAATATTTTGCTGCTATTGGTGCAAAAAGGCTAGAAAACAAGGAGTTGAGCTTCCTTGGGAACCAGAAGTTAGAAGAGTTGCCGAAAAAACAATCAAATTACACCACATGCGAAAAGCAGAAGAAAAAGCCCAACAGGAAAGTGATATAAAGGAGTGAAAAGCCCCTATTTTTAAAGTTGCTGTCCAGCTTATAAGACCCCACCACAGATTATAGCTTGTTCTTTGTTCTTGCTTTGCGTAATTCCTTACATCAGTGTTTTACAGCTCAGTCAAGAGGAAAGAATCCTAGAATCACCTTATTCCATGAGATTACAGCCTGTGAGCAGTTTGAGTGCAGGTAGACTCCAAGTCAACAAATTGGGAATACTTTATAAGAAGTTACAGGCAAGTAATAAGATAAAAGGTTGTATTTTTTAAGCTATATTGAGCGCATTTGATAGGAACAAGTGAAATACTAAGAACTTTGTGTATTTTTTTTTCTGAATTTCTCCTGTGCAGATTTTATACGATATGTTACCAAATAGTTGTATTATCATTACTGGGGACTCTAGGGAAGGTTTTGGACATATAAACTTAAAACCTGCCATCTGGAGGTGCCTGCGGCTGTGAAATTCCACTGTGTGTATCACATCACAATAGTGAAAAGTAGAGCAGTTTCGTGGCTGTTTAGAAAAGCCTGAGCTGATAACTATTAATACACTTACTTGAAATTTATTGTCCTTCAAGCAAGTCTAATATTGCTCAAGCTGGTGTTTTTTGAGGAGGCAGATGTAGAATACACATCTTCACCACCTCTAAATGTTACTACAGCCTGGCTTTGTAACAACAAATAGATATGGCAGCACACCCCTTGCTTTTACTAAGAGCTAAATCATGCCTTGCAGCAAGGCTGCTGAACTTAGCACAGCCCGAGAGTGAAGAGGCACTAACACTTGGATTTTGGAAGAGGAGGAAAGGCTTAACTGTAACCAGACAAAATTATTATAGTAACAAACTGAGTTGCGACTTTTGCAGATATTTTTAGAGAGACAAGATGTTAAGCTTTCTGTCACAGTGCTGTCAGTATGGAATGCAAATCAAAATTAAATGCCCTTATGGCAGGAGAGTGTGCCCTGACAAACAGCTAGGCTGGAATTCAATTTTCAATGAAGTATTGCCAACGGGAAAAAAAATAGAAATGCTATTTCAGGTAGGAATTTAGCCAGTACATTTAAGTGAGCAGCCTCAAGGATTAAAAAAATAACCTTAGGCTAGTGAAAGATGGCCTGAAGATTTGCTACTGCAGTTAACCACAGCTGTGTTAAGTGCAATATGACCTGGAAAGAAATTTTTTATCTGTGAAAGACATCAAGTGGTATAACTTCCTCCAGATGCAAATTTTAAAGTGTAATGAAAACAAATTGGGCTTTGGTGACCTGGCAACCTGTGCTCCCAGCCCAGGAAGCCACCCATGTCCTAGGCTACATGGAAATGAGTGAAGAGATGCACGTTAAGGGAGATGATTTTGCTCCTCTAATGCATTTTTGTAGAGAGGTCACCAGGAACACTACACCCACATCTGGTTAGCCCAGCACAGGAAGGATGAAGACCTGTTAGAATGAGCACAGAAGACAGTAAAGGAGATCCTCAGGGAGCGGCAGCACCTCTGCTATGAGGACAGGCTGGACAGAGAATGTTTTACGATGTGATGAGGCAGAGGTGCTTCTCCCTGAATTAAGGTACAAATGAGAAAATATGATGACAACATACAGATTTCATTACACAAGAAATGAGAGATAGAAATAGGAAAGAGGT
Source organism: Nicator chloris (assembly GCA_013400495.1). Classification (NCBI taxonomy): domain Eukaryota; kingdom Metazoa; phylum Chordata; class Aves; order Passeriformes; family Pycnonotidae; genus Nicator; species Nicator chloris. The sequence goes on along the minus strand of WAAE01012690.1, from coordinate 186,949 downwards.
CTCAGAGCAAGACAGTAGAAGGTAATCAGGTAAAGAACTAGATGATCTTTAAGGCCCTTCCCAAGCCCAACCATTCCCTGATTGTGGATGATGTGGCTCAGGGCCTGGACTTCCACATGGGGAGGCCAGGCACAGAGTGGCCCTTGGGGGCACGGCCATGGCACTCAACCCAAGCCTCCCGAGGGATGGGTGGTGGGAGCCCATCTGCAGCAAAGCCTCCCAGTGTTCGCCCTTGTTCTGGTTTGACTATTTGCTTATCTGTGAGAACTATGATTGGGGTAGAACAAAGGCAAAACAGCTTTAAACTTATGAATTACAAAGATAGTTTATTCACTCACACAAGAAGAAAAAAAGACAACAACTTGAAATGTCAAAAAGTACTTTCTCTCTTTTTTACAATTTACTCATTTTTCACAAAGTTATCTATACATTACACTTACTACTAGGAAAAACTCTGTCTTCTTGGTGACTTTTATGTTAATGTTTAAACTTACAGCTGCTTGCAATGCTGTAGGATCATAGCTTTCTTGGGGTACTATTTTAAAATGCTTATTTAGTATTCAGCGAAGATTCTCTCAGTCTACACTCTCACTGGAATAGCATTTTCTAAAACTACTAAGAAATAGTTTATTTCTTCAATGAAGTCTTTTTTTTTCTCTCTCTCTCTTCAGCAGGACCTATCTGAAGGAGGGAAAGGGTTAAATTCTTGTCTTGGTTCTCTCGCAGCAGTTTATGGTGGCTTCAGAGAACAGCTGTTCCCAAAGCTCTTTACAGAGCTTTATGGGAATGTAAATTCCTGTCAAATCTACTGTTATTTTCACTCCACAAATACAAAACACTGGCCTGCATGAACACAGCATTTTGCAAGTACTTCAGCCACATAATTCAAAAGCCACATAAGTTTAAAGAATGAAAAAGCCATAACCAAATTTTATTGATTTACTGTTAAATTCTGTATCATTGAACATATAAACACATCTTGAAAATACTAATACACGTGAAAATATTATTTCTATAATCCAAACTGTTTGATCTAGGGACTTAAGCAACTGACAGGGCTGATGTACCCTTCCAATGGGTTTATCCTAAATGTTTGCCATTAAGACCTGTTCACTTAGGCCTCTGTACTGCTATATTCTCTATTCTGGTTCTGTAAGGCAGCTTTGGATTGGTTTGACTAGGTGTAAAAATAAAAATGGTCTGATTTTAATGTTCTTCACTCTCATCTTCACCATTTAGCTGAAAAACTGTATGAAAATGCTCCATTTCTCAGTGAACTGATGCCTCAGTGAGCAAAACAGGTCAGTCATTCAGGGAAATGTTATGATTGAAGCTATTGCTGTAGAGCTAAGTAAATTGTTGGCAGCCCTTTTGCATTCATTCATAACCCCTGTTTCTGTAGTATTTTTAGCTCATCTAATTTCTATGTTTAGATGTGTTCATGAAAATAGAGATTTAATGTGATAAACCTCAGAAACTCTACTGTCATCTGCCTGGTAAAAATAGGTCTCTATGGAGTATCACATCTGTTACTGGCCTTCAATCTAATTGCATCTGTCAGGCTTCCAATCCATGGAAAGTGCTCAGAGCAAGATTTTAACTCTATTGTATTTTTTCCTTGTGTGTGCTGAGTTTTGCCTTTCCTTGGAGCTCCCCAAAAAGGCTATGAAGAAAGGAGATGGGAACCTGATGGGAATGGTGTTGAATGTCATGAAAGCCAGTACTGATGAAGAAAACCTGTATCTTATATCTGTCGTGCTTAAGTTTTTTGACCAAGCAAAAAACTTCTGTACTCTCAAAGAGGCAGCTGAAGGCCAAATTATGCAGCTTTGGGAAGTCAGCAGACTGTGACCTGCTGGTTAGACTGGAAAGTTTTGTTCATCTATATCTATAGAGAGAGAGTGGGTAACCCCCTCTTACCTTTCCCTAGTCTTAAGGATCCCATGAAGAACTAGGACTAGTGACCTCCAAGTTTTAACTTGTGCAAGGTGAAGAATGTCAGCAATACTCTCTGCACTCAGCCACCAGCTCTTCTTCAGTCTGTAGTACATCTGCAAAGACAGCTGGACATAGCTTAAGGTAATCCCTAAGTAGATCCCTAAGTAGATTAATCCAATGGATAATTACCATCACAGTCCATAATTACCAATTCACTTCGGCTTGGATGCAACCAGTAGATCTTGTATATTTTTTTTTTCTGACATTGATCTATACTCAAAAAATCTCTTCTATAGGTAAGTAGTTTAGACCACTGTTTCATGTTCTAATTGAGATTTTAAAACTTTCTTTGGTTTTCTGTACTTCTAAATTTTTGGTCAACTAATTTTCCACCACCTGCACAGCTATTATTGAACCTTGGAAATGTTAAAACTAATCTTATTTCCCACTTTTTAATAAAAATTGAAGTGCAGAAAACTCAGACTATACCTTAGCTGACTGCTTTTCAACTGCCTCTAAACCAGCTACATGCAAAAAGATTGAGAAATAAAAATATTTACTGCATCTGGATTTGTTCCCAGATATTTCAGCTAAGAGCAAGGTTCTTGTGAAGGTGATGTACCAAAAATTATAAAGAATATCCTTCATACTGTGCTGTCTACTTTTACTTCTGTTGCTTGCATTTTGCTTTTCCTTTTCCTGACTCCCTACTTGTATGGTGCCTCTGTGAAATAGAAATTTGGTTTATTTGCTTCTAACTTTTACGGATCACAGTGAATTCTGGACAAGCTAGGGAAATGGCAAGAATAAATTTGACCCATGAACAAAATTGTAATCTGATTACTCTTGCTTTTTCCCCCTTTTAATTTTAGATTTGTTTCAAAGTCTTTCACTGTACAGATGCAAAAGATCCTGCTCCTTATTTGTACTGCAGTAAAAGCTAATTCAGTTAATGCACCAAGTTAGCAAAACATTTTTTTATTTAGTTTGAAGTACGAAGCACTCCTTAGACCCATGCAGGTGCACCCCGCGGTGACCACAGAACAAAGTAACAGTGGGAGACTCAAAGATGAGGAAACTAAGAAGGAACAGGATGGAACCAGGCAAAGATGGTGCTCTGACATGGCAGGAAGTCATGCCAAGAAGAAGATTGGCTGTATGGCTATGGCTCACATGGCTTTTTCCACTGATCTTAGCGCCAGCTGTTTTCAGGGATGAAAGATATAATTTCTCTGCTTGTTTTAGCTATGTCCTGTGATGAATATGTTGACACTGGCTGGAAATGGCTGTGTCTAGCACAGGCCAGCCCTGTTCTTTTTTTAAAGATGCCACCCCTACAGCCCTCCCACTGACAGCACCTGGTCAGCTACACCCAATGCCTAGGCAAAATCAAAGGAAAAAAAACCATCAGGGCTTCAAAGCCCAGTGTCTGAATAGAATCAGGAAATCATAAAATGGCTTGGGTTGGAAAGGATCTTAAAGATAATCCAGTCCCAAACCCCTGACTTGGGCAGGGACACCTTCCACCAGATCCAGTTGCTCAGAGCCCCATCCAACCTGGCTTTGAACACTGCCAGGGATGGGGCATCTCCAGCTTCTCTGGGCAACCTGTTCCAGTGCCTCACCACCCCTACAGTGAAGAATTTTTTCCTAATATCTAATCCAAACCTACTCTCTTTCAGTTTGTCCTGTCAATACATGCTCTTGTGCATAGACCCTCTTCATTTTCCTTGTAGGCTCCCTTTGGGTGCTGAAAAGCTGCAATTAGGTCACTCCTAAGTCTTTTTTTTTCCATGTTGAACAAAGAGGTTTTTCAGCCTTTCCACATAGGAGAGGTGTTCCATCCCTCTGACTGTCTTCGTGGCCTTCTTGGACTCTCTCCTACAGGCTGATATTCTTCCTGTGCCAGGGACTGAGCTGGATACAGCACTCCAGGTGGGTCTCAGGCCTTGTTGTGATAGCAGGTTCACAAAACCTGTTTTATGTTCTCCCTTTGTGGTAAAACTCCAGTAGAAACTCAGTGCAACTTCTCCATTGCCCCAAGACCTAGTTTTTTTGAGATATAATGTCCATCAAAATATGGGTACTGTCCTCGAGCTGTGTTAGCTAGAGAGGCTTCTTTTTTGGCATTTTGTTGATTTGGTGGAAGAGTGCATGGGGAGAAGGGAAAGATCAGTTGTGGTGTATCAGGCTACTTCACCAGAGTGTTTGGCAGAATATTTGTCTTAGAAACACAATCTGTTTAGCTTTGAAAGGAAGGCGGAGAAAAATAACCTTCTGAAGGTTTTGCCCATGTAAATATTTTAAAGTACCCTTCAGAAAGTCTTTACTGAACATATAGCAAGTGTCTACCTGATATCAGCCCCCAGTAGTACACAGGAGAGATGGCAAATGCTCTGCGCCCTCTCAGCTCTTGTAGAAGTTTGAAAACTCTGTTATGCTTCTCTTATGTTGCCTTTCCCAAGTGTCATTCTTGATGAGGACAGGGTTGATGTCTTTGGCTCACCAATCTGAGCTGCTTTGCCAAATGGCCTTCCTTTGGGCTCCAGTTGTACACAGGAGAACTCTCAGTGGTTGCTATCAGCAGTCCAGTCTCTTCTAAGGCATTCAGTGCCTCTGAGTTCTGAATCTTTTTATTTTTCAATTTTTTTCTCCAATTTCAATTCTGTATACAGGGTAAAAATGCAGAACCTTTCTAATATCTTTCCTAGTTATTGTTATCTGAGTGAGTTGAGTGTTCCAAATCTAGCTATAGTTATAAATGTGGCTAAATTGCAATTTGCTTCCTTTTAGACATTTTTCTCCTTGACTACAGATAGAAAGTAAATGCAGTAGAAGCCTTTGCACTTGGATTTAATTTGGGGAACTTTAAACTGACCCATCAGTCACCTTCCATTTTACTGCTGTTAGTGTTTGGTGCTCAGCAATCAATCAGCTGTCAGCAAGAGACCAGCTTCAGTCTCTCTTTTTTCCCCTGGGGCCATGCACAGCAGCAAGACCTTCTCAGTATCAAACCTGGGCAGTTTGAGAATTCATCATAGCTATATTTATCCACAGATTAGCTAGGAGTAGTGCCACTGTGCAGAAGGCAATCCATTGGATGTCCTTTTACTGATAGGAGAAGTCAGTCATTAGAAGTGCTCATTTCTCTCCTATGGGTGACAAATGAGTTTCTAAAAGGGTCATCATCTTCAGGCTCAGCCCTTCAATACCTGAAGTTGGGTGCAATGAACCCACACTTGGGAATTTCTCTCTTCTCACCTTTGAGAAGGTGAATCCAAAATGGCACAAGCTACAATGGCACAGCAGGTTGGGTAGCAGAATCTGAAGAGAGAAACGGTGAAGTCAGGATTTATGAAGGAGAGGCAGATTGCGGAAAAGAAATGAAAAATCATAATGAGACCATGTGGAGGAAAAAAAAATGGAAATGAAAGTGGATTTTGTACTATATTTAGGAAAATGGAAAAGAGGGGAAAAATATGAGAACAGAATTGAATAGTTAATTTGCTTTAGAAACTTTTGAGATGCAGTAATTACTTCCAAAATACACCTGGAGGGAAAAAAATTAAAACTGTAGTGCCTTTAGCTTGAAGAGTGGCTGCTTCACAGGAACCTATTCTTTAATATAATTCAACGTAATGACATAGCACCAGGTGTAGCTTCAAGCAGAATTTGGTTTATTATTTCCCTAGTTATTGGCTAAGAAAATTGAATGTGGGGAAAGAATCCCGTTCATCACCATCCTTGTGACTTGTATCACAAATTGCCAATTAAAGTGTGGCAGGGGAACACAGCACATTTCCATGCTTTCCAAAGAACGTCCATTCTACTTACATTCAGCGACTCAAATTCAGCAATACAATTTATTCTTGTTGGTGGCGCTGCATAGGATGCAAATCAACATGGAATTTAACTTTTATTAATCTTCAACCTCTGTGGCAGGCTATAGCAAATGTGCCTATACCAAGCATGGATTAAAAGCAGCTGGTTTGGTACAGCTTGGAGTTGTACCAGCATGAAGTTCTGCTCTGCCTGACCGCAGGAGCATTTGCTCATCTCATCTGGTGAGCTGAGCAGCCTGTGAGCTCTCTGCTGCTGCTACTGCTAGTGAAGCTGTGAGTGAAAACTAACTCATGTGTGAGATCAAGACAGAGCAATGACAAGTCTCTGCTGACATCAGCTGAGGGCAAAGCAGGAAATGGATCTTTTAAGTTTAAGTGAGCAGTGGAGAAACAAATGCTGATTTCACTTCAAAGCCTCCCTTGCAAAGTTCAGTAACACTATTGTTTCCAAAATGTAATGTAATCTTTAGCTAAAATCCAAACTCTCTAGTATAGTATCAGACCCCTCACAGTCATGAAAACATTTTTTCCTCCTGTATCCCCCTCTAAATTAGTTTAATACTAGTATTCCTGTACTAAATATGGGAAAGGGAGCAGAGAAAGGCCACATGAGGAAGAGGAATATATAATTAAGTTCAGCTTTCCCCAAAGAGTGACATAACTCCACATTCCTGTGACTTTGTTAGAAATGTGGAAGGCAGCATGGAGTTCCTCAAGAAGAATGCAAGTCAGAAAACATGGTTTTTACCACCCAAATTCTAACTAACTGGAGTATCTTCATCTTGAAGAGTATAAATATAAACCTTATTGACTCAAATCATCAGACAGTTTTTCTGTATTGAAAAGAATAGACTGAGTTAAAAATCCTCTTATTTGAACATAATTTTCCTTTTATAGTGAGAAGCCACTTCTCCTTTTTCATGCAAACCACTCTTTCAGTTTAAAAGAGACAATAGCTGTTTAATTACTTTTGTCCCACTCATTCCATACAGCTGGTAGGACCCAGTTCCCATAGGTTGAAGGGTATGCCCTGTTCCAGGGGAGCTTTTCTGTTCATTAATGGTGTATCCTAATTTTCCAGAGCTCCCCTTGTCTCAATACCTCTTGATAAGACAGGGGAAGTAGTAGATAAGGTATTTGTGATCCTTCTTCTCTGTCAGGGCTATCCCATTTGCCAAGTAGTCAGATTACAGACTGCAACATTAACACTGAAAATTTGAAAGTGATATTTTTTGTGTATTTCAGAAGACACACAGGTTGAAAACTATCAGGTTCAGCATCAGTTTACAACAGATATACTCACACCACTTTCCCACAACAAAAATATTTTCTTCCACCAAATGCCTGCAGAAGACGTCAGCAAAATGGGATTTGTATCTGTCAGTTCTTTCTTTTACCCAGACCTAAGCAACAGCAAAACCTGACAAATATTCTGCATTATAATATATCTGTACTGCTAGTCTTTAAAAGCTGAGTTTTGGATTTTAGTCCACTACCTTAAGGGTCAGAATGCTGTGTCTGTCCCATTCACAGGTAAGAAGGCATTTTCTAATTTCTAATCAAGTCTCTTCCTCATTAAAAAAACCTTTATCTATGTACCTCATTATCCAGAGAGAGGTGAGCCTCACAGCTGAAGAGGCAGAAGAGGATTGCTTATACCCTTGAGTTGGTGACATAAATTATGTTCAGTAAAATGATTTCCCATCCATCTGTTGCAGAGACTAATACAGTGCAGCAGGAATTTGTTTAAAATCATGCTCTCCAGCTCAAACCATTCTGTTTGCTGGAGTGCTGCTGTTATCCTTGCACAAGAGATAGGGATGGGGGAATCTTGCTTTTCACAAACAGTGTGGCTGGAGTAGTTCATATTCCCTCTACGATATAGCTTACAAGTTATTTTAGATCAGCAACTGAGAACAAAGGTAAGGCTGACCAAGCTGAAGAGCATTCAAAGAATATGTGTGTGCTCTGTTCCTAATACTTCTGAATTTGAATTGTGAAAGAGTGATTTGCCCAAGAGGTTTGTCAGGGAAGCTGCCAGGTGTTGTCTTTTTCCTAGTTTTTCAGAGCCACACATCAATTTTAGGCCTTGGCACTGTAAAATCTGGTTGGGTAAATCAGCAGGGTTTTTTTCTTATTTAACCCATTGTACCATTGTACATTCTGGTGGGCTGCTTTTCTGAACAGATTTTACTGGTTCATGCCATGAAAACAGAAATACTTGATTTTGCATCTCTGTGGCAATGACCTCATTAGGCTTGCTGTAGATGGATGCTGGGACAAAGAACAGCAGAAGAGTCTCACCAAGACTTTTGAATAGGCTTGTCTCTGCACTCCTCATCTGGTAATTCCAAGTTTTTGTCCAGAAAAATCAGATGACTTGTGAGCTCTTGACACTGAGGTTGTTTCACTCTTCAGCACTTCGTAATTTGCAGCCTCCGAGAATAATGTGAAAGGACCACCAAATTCTTTGCTGCACTCAGATTTGACTGAATGTAGCTAACAAAAGGAAGGGCTTCTCTGGAAGTCAGTTACCTCTTCCCAATCCTGGTCCCGATCCTGTTATTGTCCCTTCTCTTTTTTAAGCTCATGACAGAGAAGGACACATTCATAAACTGAGTGCCGATTTCTACCTTACAACTTTCTGAAGGAATTGCTTGATCTCTGCATCTTACTAAGGCAGTAGCTTGTATTTTGAAAAGCCCTTTATGAGCACCTGAAAAGTCTTGCTTAATATGTCCAAGAGAGGCAGGTTGTGGAAAGCAGACTTTGAGAGAAATGTCAAGAAGGAAATTATTTTGGTCTAAAACTAACAGAACTAAAAAATTTCTTGCGTTTCCAAACTAGGGAAGAGAAACCAATGACCAACCAGCCCTCATGGGAATTTCCCAAATATTTTTTGTTTGAGAACACTGCCTTTGCGTCCATATTTCACAGCTCATCTGCCAGAAGTGAAAATGATGTTCTAGTGTTATTAACAACTTAGCAGGAAAATGAGGATCTCATTGTCAGGTTAAGCCCTGAAGAACAGTCATGTCTCTTCAAAGAAGCAGCAAAAACCAGTCAGTGATTTCATCAATGTTCTAGCCACTTCAAGGATTTAGTGCTAGTGAACTTTTTGATTAATTTACCATGTAATACACACTCTCTTCCTATTTACTAATTACACCCAATCAGTTATTTTTCTAGAATGTTCTTTACGCTGGAATATTTATGATGGTAGCAGCTGCTGTTTCTTGAGTTATCATCAAGGAATTTAGATGCCACTGTAATGAGAAGGAGGAGCTCACTCTTGTTCATTGGCAGAGATATTTCATGTCTTTGATGGAGAAACTTCTGAAACCACATAACCATTTCACATTTTATTCGAGCTTCAGTAGAAAAGCAAGGAAAAACTTGTTACGGATAGATGTAAAGTTAGGGATTGGTAGGTAAAAAAAAAAGAGCCTCAGAGACCTAAGTCTGAAGCAAAGAGGAACATCTGAATAGCATCTGTGGATGGGGTTTCTTTGCATATAGCTATCAAGTCTGGTACTTTATACAACTGTCTATATCCCTTAAAACACTTTTTCAAATTATGAGAAAAGGAGAAACCTTAGCACTGGTTACTGCTTCCCTTAATACAATCCTAAAGCCTCCAGCTCCTTAGTGCTCGGTTTTATTTTTTGTGCAATTAATCTTTGGCAGCATTTCTTGGAAGTGGGCACTTGACTAGCAACATATGCAAGTTATTTTAATTTAATTTCCAATTTTTGACATGTGCATTCATATTTCGTTATGTTAATTTTAAGTTAGTATTCACTTCCTCTGATGAAAGGGAATGAGTTGAACCACTTTAAATTAGTAGAGCCACTGAGAGTTCAGTGACACTACCCCTGAATTTTAGTATCCTCTCCAATGTTAATTGATGCAATCTCATTTAATCCAGGCTCCTATTAGAAGTGATGCTGTCCTGTCATGCATGATCTTTCTGTGCTGTTAGTACAATAAGATTTCTAGGGCACTTTCCTCAGAACAAACTGGAGAAGCTTAATCCTTTGCAGGAAAAATGGAAATAGAGAAGGAAGTTGGGGCAGCAGCAATTTATGATGGGTTTTTTTTGGTCTGTTTGTTTGTGGGGTTTTTGTTTGTTTGTTTTTTGAGATTTTTTTAGGCTTTTCTTTATTTTACTTTATTCCCCCTGAGAACAACCTTTATTTTTTTTTATTTTGAAAGAAAATGGAAAGATTTTCTCCTATTGAGAATGTATTAATTATCTTTCTCCATGACATATTCCTTACAGAACAAAGCTCTTATTTTTTTAGGATGACATACAGTGACTATCAAACATCCTCTGTAAGGTCCATCTGCTCTGGAATCAGTGCTTTGTTCTTTACTATATTCAGTTAACATCTAATTCTTGCTTACAGATATGGCATTGCTAGCTTTGTGAGTTGTGTAGTGGTTTCTACACACAAACATGGGCATAGTTTATTTATGGGCAGTGGCTGATTTCCAAGTCACTACATTACCAATGCTGGGGAAGTCAATGTATTTTGCAGGTGAAGGATGTTATTAAGCAGGTATACAGTGTAAGGTGTTTTTCATCAGCTCAAAGGCTGGGACATACTGATATCCAGGTGTTTGGAAGATAGATTACTTGTTGGTGGAATTGCCTGGTTACGGTTTAGGCTTTGATGTGCCTCAGTGATCTCAGACCTTGGGGGCGGCTGACAAAGCCTGGGGAGAAGGATGTACCACCAATGGTGGACACAAAGAATGCAGAACTTGTGGGCCACAAGGACATTTGGCAGAACACCCAAGATAAGGAAGAAGCTACTAAAGCCATCTCAGCAACTGTGCTGAAGTCAGCTCCAGCTGAAAAGGCAGGGGGAGATTACAACCACTGCCTTACAGACCCTCGACTCAGGAAACCCACCAACCCAAGAGAAACACTGAAGGCGTGGCCTAATTAGCATAAGAAGAGAGGGAATCATTTAACCAACAGAAGATAGACTACTAGTAATTAAGGGAACTATGTAACTTGCAGCCAAGGAAACATTAATGCCGTTTTTTGGTAAAATATGTAAGTAGTGGAAGTTTTGATAATCGTGGTGCTGGCTCTGTGAACTTGGCATGCAGCACCCCTTTCTGTGCAGAACTGTAAATAAATCAAATACCTTGACTCTGTATGGGGACTGGCCTCTTGCACACTGGGTGAAAGAACTTGTTTTGGGACAACAATACTTGGGATATTCTGATTTTTTTTTTCTATAAATTAAATGGCTTACTTAGGGTCATGAAAACCACTCGTTATTTTTCAATGTATGCTGCTAGAGCAATGGCTGCTATTTCTGTGTAGTCTCTGGAGGCTTCTGGGTAGGTTCTAAATTCCTTTAAACTTTGGACCCATTTGCACTGAGTTCAAGACCTTTTTCTGAGATGATGATGCCCATTTAGAGTCCATCATGGTGTATGTATCATTTATGTTTCTTTTAAAATTATTTTGTTTTACCAAGAGGTCACCAGCCTCTCAGTATCATGAGTTTCTGCAGTCATGTTCAGTATGCTGGATATTTTTGTCCAGTAATAAATGATCCTATCTCACTCTTTACTCTAGGGCTGCTTAATCTGCTAATCATTGCAGATCAAATCATCGGTGCCATTGACAACCTCTTCTATTTTTAAAATTGGCCATATATTTCTATCCTTGCCTAAAAATTATGATAGTCATTTCATAGACTCTTAATTAGCAATCTAAATCCCTAATCTAAATTCTGAGTCAACGTTACTTAATTCCATGAAAACAGGGTGTTGAAAAGGACTCAGTAAGGGGCCTTCTCAAGGCCTTATAAACCATACTAACAAAAACATCTTTGGTCATAGCACTCAAGTTATTTCTGATTTAAAGCTATATTCTAGAAAGGATTTTGCTTTACTTCAAATATTGCCCTTTTGTCTACTGAACTGATTCTTTATAATAATTTCCACCAGCTTGCCTAATGTGGAAGTCAGATTCCTGATTGGACTGGTTTTCCAGATCACACAGCAAGCTTTTTTTTTTGAGATGGCTGTCTGTCTATGAGTGGCTTCTTCCCTTTTAATTAATTAAACCTGTTCATGATTAACAAACTGTGATTAATCTTATCCACACATCAATTTATTTTGTCTACTATTGAGCAGTGTACAGGAAAACTCATCAGGCTGATAAGCATTGGAGGAGAAACTTAAAATTATAATATATTCTGATTTAGTTTTGGGGGTTTGTCATAGTTTTCCTTGGAATAAATCAGAAATTCATGCAGCCACTTTTCTCCAGATGCTGCCCTTTGTTATTAATTTATTTTGCAATCTGTTTTTCATTATTTTGGCAGAAATAACATGTTATTCTCATCTGTCTATTTAGGAATCCTTCTCTAACAAGTCTTTGATACATTTTTCTCTTTCCCTCCCTCCTTATTGACCTCTCAGTTCTTCTCTGTTCCATTGGATCACGTTTTTTTGTGTCCGTATTCCCAGAGATGGAAAAATGCAGGTGATGCCTGAAGATATGAGTACCCCCTTTGATCTGTTCTCTGGTTTGTTTACACCAAGGAACAAATTGAAAATGTGTATGTTTGAGGGTCACCACCAGCGTCTAAGACTCAAATCTTCCTTTTAAAATGGACCCAAACCGAGAATCCAGGCTACTACTTCAAAGCTGATTTGTCATTGATCAAAACAGCAGCAATTTAAATCTAATAGAGATATGAGGAAGTTAGAGTAGACATTTGCTTGTTTACGGTTTGTACCTGCATGCTCAAAGCAAGGTGCAGCGTGTTGCTGTGCTTTTCCAGGCAGCTGGCACCTCACAGCCATTGCTTTTCTCCCAGCTTCCTTACACCTGAGGAAGGAAGCTTTCCATGTTGCATGTTCCATCCCACATCCCAGCCGTGGAAGTGAAAATGCTCAGCTGAGCGTGGCGAGTGGGGCTGGGCACCAGCCAAAGGTGCTGCTGCCATCAGCTGGGGTGAGGGTGTGTCCAGCTGTACCCTCAGACACACTCTGTTCGGAGCTGGTGGCTGGACCCTGCTCTCCCTCATGCCAGTAGGAGCTGGCAGGGCGCTCACTGGAGCCAGCGCAGCCATGGGGCATCTGTAGGAGAGCCAGGTCCTGAGAAAGCATCAGCTGTACACAGCAGCTGCCAAGGAGAACAAATCCTCTCCAGTCTGCTTCAGTCCAACGACAGCAAGTTTAATAAAGAGGAAAAAAAATCTGTATGAAATGTTAATAGGAGAAATAACTCTTATTGCAAAGCCCAAAGTTTTTACAGTACTGTAAAAACAGCATTCACAGGTGTAAAAAACGCATTTTTTTCCTACGCATCAGTGCTATTCATGCATGTAGCAATACACCTTCTGTGACCACAGCTCATCTATTTTGTGCAATAAACTGCCCTCCTAAAGTGATGCAATCATAACTGATTATTTTTCCACGGGATACAGTCAGTATTTGCATGTCAGTACCACTCATTCATTCCTTTCACAAACGGTAACGGGGAGGCAGATCATAAAACATACCAGAGAATCCTTCCTCAAGAGAAGACAAAGCTTTGTGAAAACGGAAGGTTTTCTTCTGGTCTGTGGTGAATGACAATCCTGAGGTGAAAATAGGCTGCAGGCTGGGACCCTTTAGCTTGTAGATACTGTGTTCCTGGTGAATCGATAGATTTCAAGTAACATCCTGTTTCTGTAAGCCTGGACATGACAAACTATTTAAAACAGGCCAGCACCTTTGAAAATCATGTTTCACGTTTGAAAACATACAGCCTTGCTTTCAAACTTTGGAAAAAACCCCAAGAACTGATAAATCTGCTGAGTTATTGCAGAGTATCTGCAGAAATATTGTTCAAAGACTAATGCACACAGGAAATCATCGATTGCTGGATAGCTTTTTGCCAGAAGCACCTAAAAGCTTCTAGACTCCTAAGAATGGCCAGAATCTCCCTGTTGTGCTCCAGCGAGTTTCCCCTTGAGCCTCTCCTGCACCCCTGCCCTGCCAGTGCTATCATGCACAGAAAATTGACCACATTGAGAAATCTCTTTCCTAATATTTATCTTCTCAGGAAGCAATTTGAGGTGTACTAGTGAGAGAAGACCTTACAAATGCTGATTTTTAATAGTGTCTTCAAAGAAAAATGGAAGTATGCAACAGAGCTCCTGAGAGGTGTAAGACAGATATCACTGTACATGGTTTGAGAGACAGAAACTGGCTTCAGTGTGGACAAGCACCTTATGCTCATCTGGGTTCAATGCTATTGTCACCTAACACCCTAAGCTCTGTTGCCAGTGAAAAACTAAATGGAATCAACAAAGGGTACTTAGTTCTTTCTAATGTCTCTAAAGAACCATAGCAAGTTTGTGAGGCATTTCTACAGACAGCAAAAATTATTCTAAGGTACATCATCTCTTCGTTTCCCTTTCCAAAAAAAAAAAAAAAAAGCAGCTTTTCTATAAAAACCTTTCAGTTCAATCATTAAATTGTTTCAAATGGCATACCTTAATCCTGCAGTAGATATAATTGATCAGAAAATATAGAGAAAGCAAAGCTGTGCCAGCCTGTTAAAAAAAAAGGTGCCTGTCACAATATTGAAGAAAGTATTAAATTGAATTCTGAGCTTCCCATATCAATAGGACAGCTACAATGCTGAGGATTAAATTTACAACATGGCCTTCTCTTCCCGGCCCATTAATTCCACAGTCATCAACTGTTTATGGCAGCCTAATGTCAACATGCATCTTGTGCAAGACAGCAAAGCAAATGGTCGAATGTCAATGAAGATTAGGGCAAGAACATGCACTGCTTGGTGTTTACAAACATCTCATCAAGACATCTTTAAAAAAACAAAGCCAAACCCCACATTTTCAAATATAGATGTACACAGCATTATGGCTCTTGACGTCAATTATCCATTCACAAGATAAAAAGTCAGCTTTAAACTGCTCATTAAAAGCAAACAGTGTCATTCAGGGCTGCTGAAGGGAGTTGAGCCAAACTGCCCAAAGCAAGAAGTAAATGCTGGTATATATTGTCTTTCCTTTTCAGATACTAAGATCTACAAATTAAATGATTTTATTTTGGCACTAGTCTTTAGCTTTAATATCTTCACGTCCACCTGTGTAAAACATGACTCAATTTGCTATGGATTTTCTAGTCTTCTATGTGTCCTGACTATCCTAGATAAAGCATTCAGAGATAAACCAGAAAAAAAAAACCAACAAACTTTTCTGCAGAGCAGATCTCCATGTGAATTGTCATATGGACAGAAAGGCTGACTATAACTCTAGGCACTGATTGTGCTGGAGTATGTCCATCTGTGTGTTGATGTGCAAATGTGCCCAAGATGGCACTGTTACACAGAATGTACTGTTAAACTGAGGCCAAAAGGTCCAAGTTCTCCTGGCTGATATGTCATACCTTTGTACTTAATTAATGAGCATATGTAGGAATAAATAAGGATGGAAGTCAGGCTGGAATTATCATTAAAATGAAAAATTTTAAAAAGAGGGAGAGTAGTCCTTTCAGTAGAGAAAAGTATTAGAAATCTAAAGTATGAAGCACACAGTAGCAAGCTATCCCCAAATTCATTAGCAGTTCTTTTTAAGGTCTCTAACTTGTGGTTCTCTAAACAGTTTGTAGCAGTGGTGTGGGTTTTTTACATTTCTCATTTGTAACTTACCTTAAAAAATGTGTTTTCTAAAAAAACTTGAGTTTGCTTTTCTCTTCATGACTTATCCTTAGCCAACCTTGTTTGCTATGTCTGTAATTATTTTTCTACTGGATCTTTTTGGGAAATTGGGTAATTAAAACTAGATAATGTATTAAAATGTGGGGGGAAATATTTACACAGTGCTATGTAACATTGTTTTCTTCTTGGTTCCTTTCTCATAACTCTTCATACTCTACTTTCTTTTTGAACACCACAGATTGTTTTTAAGATTAGAGTTTTCTACCATTCCTTCAAAAGAGCTAATGCTTGTCAAGTAGAATTATAAAAGCAGCAAATTTAAAACAACTCAGAGAAATAAGTTTAAACTAGGAGAATATACACTTCTTTGATTCGGTCATTATTCAGAGCGCAAAAGGAGAAAAAAACATGGCAGGATAAGAAATTAATTTAAAAAAAAAGGAAGGACAAGCATGAATGTTACAATAAAATTATCCCCAAAAGAGAAATTTCCCCAGAGCAACAGCTTTCTATAACTTCCTATATTCTGTTGAATAAGATCCCTTCTATTTCTGCCATCCAGGTTTCCTGGAATTAGGGGTACCTTTGTGTCAGCGGGCATGTCGATGAAATGGAATGAAGATTTCATTCCCTTTCAGTAGAAGAACACTCATGAGATCTGGAGGTCAAGCACAAAATAACAAGAAGTTTCTGAATGGAGCACCAGGGGATATTTGCAGCAAACCATTCCAATCTGTGGTATAATCTAATTTATCATGGATGAGTAGTGTAGATAATAAAGAGGCAAAATTCAGTATAGACAGTACAATATAGCAACTTTGTACAGCAAAAAGTCCACAGTCATTATATAGTGCTTTTTGCTTTTTAATGTCTGTGTAAGGTACAAAAAGATCCTTCTCAAGGCCAAGACTTTCTCTGGTCTGGAGGCTTATTTTGTGTGGAATGTGTGAATTACAATCTGCACCCATAAGGAAGTTGTGTTTTCTCCTGCAAAGAGTCCTTGTACCGTTCTCAGCAGTCAGTGACAGGGTTTTGGTGGTCTTGATCACGACCTGCAGTGCCCATCTTGCTCTCTGCCCATGGAGTGCTCACCAAGTTAGTCCCCTGTTGTCTCAGGTGCCTCAGTCACGTGCTCCTCTGTAGATGAGATGAATGTAGCTGTACACAGCTGTGCTTTCAGGAAGCTTGCAGATAACAATGAACAATCAAAATCAGTAGCAAAATAAATGGATTGTAGTAGAAGCACACAGGCCTTGCTGAAATCTCATTGCAGTTTTTTCAGAATTTGCTTCTTTTTCAAAGCAGGCTCCCAACCCATTGATTTTTATTATATTTCCCTGCTTGGTTTGTTCAGCCTAAAATAAAATTAAAAACTATAGGAAAGAAATAATGTTAGCTACACTGTAGATCATTCTGCTAGGTAAGTCTAATAAGAATCATATTTGCAGTTTTCCCCAAAGCCAAAGAAATCTATTTGACAGTGGTATTATCAGCAGTTAGGGAGAGTGATACCTCTGCCAAATGCTTGTGTTTTTTTTAATCTTTAAACAGACTGCTTTCCAAAAGAATGAAAATGAACTGCATCTGCACCCAGGGTGCATAGGCAGGTACTGGGACTGGCACTCCAGGGTCTGCACTTTCAGAAGGATTTATACTTGGCCATGAGTATTGCCTGGCAGGCACATGAGTATAAATGAAAAAGAAAGGAGATCTTTCTCTGCAGAGCCAACACAGGATTTGCCACCAGAAAGGATTTTTTTTTTTTTCTCAAGCCGGTTGATTTGGTGGCGATCTGGAAACCTGCAGCGTTTCAGCAGTGTTGCTTCCTCTCAAGAGGCTGCTAACAAGTGACCCAAAGCAGAAACTATTAAAATTTCTGAGTTATTTCTGCTTTCCTGGACGGGTACTGAAGTGGGTCTAATCCCACAAGTGTTGTTTGCACAAGCAGTGCCATTGATGCAAACAGAGAATGTGCAAGAGCAGAGGTGAGCAGAGGTCCAGAAGGATGTGTCTGTCCTGCCAGATCACAGGCTGCTGGCTGAGGCTCTAGAGTTGCTGGGGCTGTAGCCTCTTTCCTTCCCAACTTTGGTTTCTTTACTGTTTGTTTACAGAAGAATAAACACAAGGACTGTTTCTGGCAACAGTCCAAGAACATGAGACGGGATGCAGAGGGAGGTTTTGTTCTTCCAAAATGTCTGCTGAATGTATGGGTAATTCCTCAGTAAGATGATTTAATCATGAGTTGATTGCTGTTATTAATCTCCATTAAGGTAATAATTTCCAAAGGGATTGATTGGTGATAAATCTCCGTTGACTTCAAAGACAGCAGAGCGGTCGTTCTCTTGAAAATCTTGACCTAACCTAGGAGATTAGCAATTTGGTACTGTCTTTTCTGAAAAACTAATTTCAGAATAACCCAATTGCAATAAGATTAAGCTCTTTCTTCAGAAAAGTCCTCTATTATGACAAGACATACATTCACACACAGATACACACACACACACACACAGGTGTATGCTCTAGACTCTGAAGCTGCAGTTCCCTATAAAACAGGAATGGTTCCAGTGAGACAGTGAGGTCCAAGCAGTAGGTTTAGGAAGGAAAGTGTCCTCACATGGAGAAGGCCACCCAAGATCCAGGATAAGAAAAGCTGTGGGAGGAGAAACATGGAAAATAGATGTGGTAGAAAAGCATCTTGGAGAGAATGCAAAGGCAGTAAGGAACAGGTGGTTAATATGAGGTTTCAAAGCTGCAAGCCAAGGCAGAAATCACCCTGAATTCTCCTGTTGGTATCTTTTTGTTGTGGTTTGTTTGTTTGTTTGTTGGTTAGTTGATTGGTTTGTTCTGAGGGGGGGGATTTGAGGGAAAAAAAATCTTGTAAGTTTTTTAATTAAAGAATGTCTCAAAGCTCAGTCTGTAGGTTCTGAAGTGTACCCCAGAGAGGGATGTTTCCTTCCCTGTGTGATCACAGCTGGTCATGGAGGCACCACAAGCCCTGCTTGCTGCTGAGTCCTTATCAGGGCCTCCTGTGCACGGTGGTGTGTACCTGTGTGGGGACAGGAGGAAAAGGGCCTTCTCCTCACGGTGCCAAACATGAGCTAGAAACCATTCACGGACTCACCGCCTGTCTGAGGTCACAGAGACCTCTGGAAATCAGCTGGTGCAACACACCTGCTCAGAACAGGCTCAGCTAGAGCAGGTTGCTCTGGGCCATAGCCACTCTGGTTTTGAATATCTCCAAGAATGGACACTCTACTTTGGGTAACCTGTGACAGGGTTTGAAGACTCTCACAGTCAAAATGGTTTTTTTTTCTGATGTTTAAGCTTATTTTCCTGTCTGTTTCAATGAGATGGGGGGCCCTACTGGAATGATTTGTTGCTAAACAGGTCCCTGGCCAGTGTAAAAGGCCAAGGTAATAATACCTGCCTATCAAATGACAAATTCTGTCTGAGACGGTGTAGCAGAGGCAAAAGCAATTTTTCCTCAAGGGTGCATGCTCTCATGACAGGCTTGAGAAATACAAATATTTTGAAATAAATGAGCTGTCCATACCCATTCAATTGAATGCTATGTGGCACTTGTGAATTAAATCATTTTCACACAGTATTTAATGATTTTTCACCTTGTGGAAGATCTAATTTTACTGTGCTGTTCCTGAAATCATGGTGTAGACAAAGCAAATTCCTCACTGTGCAATAACTCTTCTGCTCCAAGATGGACATGGATCCCTAAGTGGCATATGAATTGAAAGATTTACAGCCATGGTCATTTTCAATGATTTGTACTAAGATAGAACTAAGTTCTCTGAGCTGATGAATACAATTTTTGTGAATTACTTATTGTATCCTTATTACAAATTTATCAACTTTTGATTCCTCAGTGATAAGTTTCACTTGACATCTTCCAAAGTAGTACTGCTTTACACAGAAAGAGATGGAAGTCATTTCTGGTAGCAGATGTAAAGAAAGATTTAAAATATCATTAATAACTTTTTTTTTAATAATTCATAATTTCTCTTTTAAGCTTCCAGCTTTACTGCTTATGATTTGAGCTTGAGGATTTTTCCCATTTTCTTCTTTGCCTTGTTAAATCTAACTGCTTAAATTACAGTTCCGTGTTTTCTGTGGTCTGGAGCTGAGTCAATGCAAGTGCAATATTTTCACATTTTCTGACTTTATTTCTTTTCTTTTCAAAACACTAGCTTAAGATGACCTAGCTGGTCAAATGTTTGTTGAACCACTGAGACTGAATTGACTGTGTCTGAGCAGCTACTTTCTCTTAACAGGTGGCAAATTTCACAGTTTCTATCAGAGAAAAGAGCATGTATGTCTTTCCACGGAATGATAAATCTGGGAATCTCCACAGAATACAAGTTGATATAAATCTTGTCCAAAGTTCCCAGAGTCTTTGAAGTGGGACCTGAAATGTGACTGGGGATCAGTTTCCAGTGCTGGCGCTTCTTGACACCTTAGCACAAGCCTCACAAGAGACTACAAGAGGTCTGATACTCATTATTTTAATGACTGCATTGTCAATAGCACTATTTATTGCAATGGTTCTAGCATTTTTCCATATCAGAGTAGTCCAGCTTTGGGGTTGTGTCCCATTCCCTTTTTAGACTTCCTCTGGGTCTCAGTGGGCATTAAATCAAATCCTTTCCATCAAAATCCAGAAAGGGGGGGAGGAAAACAGTCTGAGCCTGTAAGACATTTAATAGATACCCCCAATTAGTATCAATAAGAGCTGGATGCAGAC
Organism: Nicator chloris; assembly: GCA_013400495.1. NCBI lineage: Eukaryota > Metazoa > Chordata > Aves > Passeriformes > Pycnonotidae > Nicator > Nicator chloris. The sequence goes on along the minus strand of WAAE01012690.1, from coordinate 166,707 downwards.
ATATCACAATTTGCAGCAATAGACACATCATTGAAGGAAGAAGGATATTTCTGTCTCAGTCTCATTTTCTCTCGCTGAGCAACTCAGGGTACACATTAATTTACTCGAACAATTTTTCTAGTTTTTACAGTTCAGAGTTTAGAATTGACCTTGCCATGAAAAAATGATGGAGTTGCACTGCCAAATGGAAACAGGAGCAGCTGTGCTACCTCTGCTCTCCTGAGCACATAGAGAAGGCAAACAGCATTCCTTTATTGTCCTGGCCTAAGGCTGCAATACAGCAAAGACAAAACTCTTCTTTCTTAAGATTTTCTTAAGGTACGCATAAGAATGCCTTCCTCATCGTGACTCCTCAAGTCTCTTGCAGAACTGGTGCACATTGCTTAAGGGAAGACTGCACGTGCTTGCTTAATGTGTACACATAAGACCTTACTGCAGTCTTTAATCCCTAATATCTTTGAACAACTCAGCTGCCTCAAGTAAAATATGCTAATGACATTTTACATACCTACCTCGAGGTCTTTTGCTGGGTAATTAAGCTAAATAACTCTGAGCTAAAATAAAATCTACTCAGTTCTCTTTGGCAGTAGTAACCAGGGATTGTGTCCAATTAAAAGATCAGCAAATCTAGCTAGAAAAAGATCTTGGGAATTGTCTGGCCCCCTTCTTTATTCAGCCTTTGCTGCTATGCTTGATGTGACTCCAGGTCACTCCTGGAAATGCAGTAGCTCTTAGTCTTAAATGCTCCCTTTTGATTGTGGTTGATTCAGTTCAGGGACAGGTCTGCTCAAGTGGTAAGAAATGCATAAAGATGCTTATATATTTCCAGCAAGATGAGGGGAGTAATAAACAGCACCATGCCAGAGAGAAAAAGAGTGATAGTGTGAGTGGTGATGAAGGTTAGCAGGCTGAGTGCTGTTTGGAAGCTTATGTGCAGAAGTGTCCTGTCTTAAACCTGTCATCAAGCTGGACAACATGCTGTTGTAAACCTGAATGGATATGTGGAGCTGAAAGGTCTTCTTCGGGCTTGTTGGCTATCCTTCACTCTTCAGGAAGAGGAGGTGATTCTGCCTCGTGCGCACATGGGTCTAAGCAGGACCAACTTCACTTCCATGAGTCTTGTTAAGAGCTGAAGGCCCGCTGTTGCTATGGTAACACTGCAGCTATTTTACCTAGCCCAAGGCTTGGTGGCCCTGGGGTTTGATGGTGAAGGAGAGCGACTTCAGGTTGTCTGGAGAGGGCTGTCCCTCTTCCCTCGCTTATGGGCAGTCACAGTATGAACTGCTTTGTCTGGGTCCTACACCGGTGGGAATGCATGTAAGCATTAAAATAAATTAACAGCTCCTTTTGTGGCAAGATGTAGTCAGAATGCCCAAAAGAAATCTAGAGATGCAAACAGTTATAGTGGACAAGTTACTTAGGGGAAACTGATATGCTGTGAAGCAGATACATTGATTTATCTCAGGAATAGCATAGCTCTTCTGTGAACTGAGGTGGTTTATTTCATCTCAGGTGAAATCAAGAAAACTGGCAAGGATGGCATGGACAGACAAGTCCAAAAGTTGCTAAAGGCCTAAGGGCAGAAAAAGGAGATGATGCACAAGTTATTGTTTTTTCTGGGACAGAGTGCCAAACAATTGTGTCTTTCTCACCTGGAAAAACCTTTCAAATGAATGTTTTAAAAGTCCCCTTGAAACTCAGCTGAATATTTCAGCAAGTGAGGTGATTCTCTTTCATATTTTCCTGGTAAATATTTTATTTTGCTCACATGGATTCATCAAGTGAGAAAGGTTCCTCTACTTTTTGCACCTGTCTTATTGCTTGTGTAAGCTGCCCCAGCTTTAATGTTTTGTCAACAGTGTGAAGGGGTAAATTCTCCTGGGCTTCTCTTCACCTCACCACTGAAGAGCTAGGAAACTCCACCAGACTGCTAAGTCTTGTTCCTCCAAATATCAGCTTTAGAAACCTCTCTGTTCATGGGACTTTAGCCACTGGCCACAGAACATTGCCCCAACATGGCCTACTCCTTTATCCTGACGTTATGAGGAAGGAAAGTCCTCCTGAAGAAATCTCACCATGTGGAAATTTTCAGGTGAAATCCAACTTTTTTCTCCCAGGAGGTTTCAATTAACATCTATAAATTCTACTTAATCTGTTTAATCTGGATCTCCAGCGAACAGATCTAGACACAAATTGAAGAGACTAATAACGCTGGTGATGCCCTCTTGTCATGTTGTCCTATGCCTGTAAACAATTTTTTTGATAATGATGATCTGTATCATTATCTTGCATGTTTTAGAATTTATGGGTTTTTAAAAAAATCCTGAAAATACTAATAAATGCCACTTTGGAAAATTTTTAATAGCTTTTTAAAGTCAGAACTACAGAAAAAATTAAGTCCTATTGTTAATGTTTTTTCCCACCAGGTCCCTGGAGGAAACTAATTTTATATAAAATATGTCAAGTTTATTCTCTTGATTATATTAGATTGTAGTGTTAAATGTCATCCAGCAGAAGTGGAAGAAAAACACTTCTGCTATTTGCTACTTATCTCTATGAAAAGTTTCACACCATTCATTTATTATTTAGACTTCATTTTTTCAGAAAATTCAAATATAATTAAATAAAATTTCCAAATAGTTATATACAGAACATATGAAAAATGAGCCCAAATATACTGCAAAAGAAAGACTTTTTCCCTTTTTACAGCAAGCAAAATCAACAGGAATTATTCCAATTTCTGCGTGACTGGCTGAGCTCTGCACAATACATGCTGCCATGCAGACAGACAGCTAGTTCCTCCAAGTTCTGATAAGAACAATACTAGCAGCTTTCTTTCTTCTTTCTATTTTTTTAAAGAGGGATTAAAGGAAACAATTGGTATATCATCTTAGACTCCTCTGCATTTTCTCCCTCACTTTCCTTGCCTCACACCTTCTGACAGTCTCTGGTTGATAAACGTGCAGTGTTTCAGAAATGTTTTTTACCAGCTTTCCTAGCAGTACATTTCAAATCTTCCCTTGTTTTTAGAAACCATATGCCATATGTCATGTAATGAATGGAGTTTGTGAGAAAGAAACCATCTAATCCAGCAACATATACTTTTTTATGGTGATGTTTGGCTAAGGGATCATTTTAATGTCACTATAAAGGTTCCTTCCTCCATGTTTCCACCTTTAAATACCCTGCTTGTAAACTTATGGTGCCCGTGGAGGTTTAGTGATAATGGTTCAGAAGCAGAGTATGGCAAGAAATAGCTTAGCAACATTTATATCCCCCATTCAGGATATAAAACTATTGCAATCATTAAGTAAAAATGAAAGCTTTAGTGTAAAAAGGTGTCAAAGCCTAGGGAAGGTAAATGTTCTGTGTTTCTGAGGTTAATATGAAGTGCTGAATTATCCCACGCCCTTGACAGATCAGGTTTGCTGCCCAAAACTATACAAAAGAGAGTTAATGGAGCCAGAGCATTACATACAGAGTTACTGTTCTAAAAATTGCTTTTAAAATGTGAGTGAATGCAAGTCCCTTTTTCTACATGAAAATAGATGGAAATATATTCAGTGCATTTATGGCATATGAAAGGTTGTATTTAATGTTATCTGGTCTTGACCTTTAGACTGAAATTTGCATTTGATTTTCAATGCCTCCGAGAACATTTTACTTCCTGCACTAATTCCCTTTCTAAGCTGTGAGGGCTGCAGACTCTGTTGCAATATTGATCATTTTACACTGCTGCTGCTAACATGTCAAGGCTTTATGAAGTTAACTATTGTTTTAAAGTGAAATTATGAATTTTTGATCCAATGGGATTATACAGGCAATAGACTTGTTCAAAATGAACACATTCCTTGTGCTCTAAATTATCTGTGAGACTGTGACTGCACCTTGAGAAGGTTTATTATTATGTCATGCCTATGCTTGGGTTCACACCAAGACATAGCCTAAAAAACAAAGTCTTACGAGAAGACATAGCCTTAGACTACAATAAGGTGCTTGAAGTGTCATTTTATAATCTCTTTTAAAAAATCAGTCACTTAGACTTTGTAGTCACACTGCATTTATGTCACACACATTTTATGTCACACTGCATTTCCTGTGTGTCTGTGCATGATTTCATGTTTCATAAGCATCCATTCATTAATTCGTTCATGTATTCATTCTTTTCTTTATATTTTGTGTCTCAGTCCTGTCTCTTTCTCTTCTGTAGAGTATAGTAAACTTATTTCCACTGTCATCTTAACACCACCACCTCACTTAACTGGTCTGACATACTCAAACTCAGATTGATCATTCTCCACCCTTATTTAGCATTAAGTCCAGTAAACTCCACTTCAGATCTGAAGAAAGGCTTCTACTTCCTAAAGCTTATCTGCTTTTTTCACCCCAGCCATGTCAGTACCAACATCTTCTGACAGAAGGTATTGTCTCCTTTATTAATTCTTGGCATTAAAAAGTGACACTCGAAGATCAGGACCTCATAGTGAGACAAGGCAGTGCATTTGCTCAGACACGTAATTAATGCTGTATAACTTGATATATCTGTATCTCATGATCCTCTGCTCACTTTAGAATTAGCAAATGTATGGCCAGTGTCATTAGCACAATGAGGTCTGTGGGCTGCTGCATTAGACAACAGACTGCATCACCTGCATTACACTTGGGTTCATTGCAGCCCATGAAAGGAAAAGGGATGCTCTCAGAGGCTTGTGTGGAGGTGTTGCTTCAGATCAGGTCTCAGTTCAGAATGCACCAGAAATTAAAAATAGTGTTATATGAAAATAACCTGAAATGAGGTATTGAGCCGATAAGCTCGACAGAGCAGTATCCAGACAATTGCATCATGACTAATGCAGGTCAAGCAACAAGGGGAAATGACCTGTATTTAATAAATTTAATTTGGGATTGCACAATACTGATAGCCCTAATTGAATAACTTCTTCAGTACGTATTCCTAGTACTCATCAGATGTGTTCTCTCAGGAACTCTAGCAAGGTGGAGCTTATATACTAAATCCAGAAAAGCTATTTACAGTATGTGTTACTGGTCACGGCAGTCATATTTGCTGAGCAGTGTAACTATCATACAAAATAATATAACTATTCCAAGCAGGAAAAAGCAATCTGGCTGAAAAAAATTGCATCGCCTTTATTTAGAGGCATGGTAACATGCAGACTTGTCATTAATATCATTAACAGGAACTTGGCTGGGAATTCAGATTTCAATCAAAACGTTTAAGGCTCCCCCCCGTGGCACTGTGCAATTCCAAGACTGCTCCACAGAAGCATGATGTAATGCAGTGCAAGCTACAAAACAAGACTTAGGACCTTTTTTCTTATTTTGGAAATTGTTTCCTTCCCTGTCTTTGACTTAACTATATGGGACCTGCCCATGAGAGATGTTACAGGGATCAGCATGGCAGTAGCCAGCAGTTTGTGTTAGGGGGTAGGATGTACAAAGCTGAGCTAGTAATTCTCTGCCTGCTGAGGATGCAGGTGTGGGGTGTTTTTTATATGAATATAGTGCATAAATATGGCCACACAAACAAATCAGAAAATAAGGAGGAGAATGTGTGGCATATGGTGGGACACCTGCTTTTTACACTACCCCCACCCAAGGTCAGAGGACTCTCCCAGGCAGTGAAGGAGTGTGGGTTTCCATCCTGCTTTGGCCACAGAGGTTTTGGCTGCACACACTCCTACCCAAAGAAATGCCCAGCCTACCTGGCTATAGGTACTGAGCTGGAACTGGGCAAACAGGGCCAAAATGGAAGGGGTGGCAGTATCAGGTTGTAGATGAGAGAAGATCTGGGGAGTTTTCTTTCTGTAGACTGTCAATCTTATAGGAAGTGAAGCCATAATGAACTCCCTGAAAATCTTATGCATTACACCAGTCTGAAAGGAACTTGTACCTCTCTCATCTCAAGTTCTTGATTTTCTTCTGGAAAAGACCCACCCCCCTGCCAAATCCCCAAACCGTGCTGCTTTTCCTCTGAGCCTTTCAGCATTCCACTTCACTTCTGATTGTTCCAGTGCAGCATCTTTCTCTTCCCCTATGAGGGATTATCAGGCACTCTCTTCCCTCCTCCCTTGTGTTTTGCACCCTTCTGCTGGCTAGCAGTGATATATTCTCTGGCAATTGACCTGTGAGTTCCTCCCTTTTCTGTTATGAATTGTCTCATGTCTGTTCTGCCTTCTGCTCTCTATCACAAATGCTGCCTTCTGTTCTCAGTCACAGTTGGGGTTTTTGTTTGGTTTCACTGGGGGTTTTGGTTTGCTTTTCTTTTTCTTTTTTTTTCTTAAGTTTTAGTTCCTTATCCCTGTTTCTACTTAGTGTTGTTTCTGTGTTGCTTTTGTGCTACAGAAAAATAAAACAAAACAAAAATACTAAAAAAAAAATCCAAACCAATCAAAAAACCCCAGGCAACCTCCCATGAAAATTTGTACTTGCACTACCTTCCTTTCACTGAGCTTCAATATATAGACACCACTGACATGACTTTTTTATTGCAACTGACTGCACACTTGCCTGACTCCACCCTTCTTGTCTGATGTGCCCCTTCTTGCCCACAGATCCTACAGGCTCTGTAACAACAAACATAAATTATCAGAGAGAAAGTGTTGTTGCATCAGTACGTACTGTTCCCTTTTCTACTGTTTAGTATATGGCAAAAAAACCCCCACCTCCTGAAGCAGAGCATCCTGCAGGTGTTGGTTACCAGCCTGGAAAAGTACTCACTTTCATTATCTATCTTCTGCTGTTTGAAAAGCAGAAATGTTACTGTTGGGTGAGACTATTCTGTGGTTTGTAGAGGTTTGACTGTGTTAGAACCAGCCATGCTTGTAGCTCAAAGCTGTGGGGCAAAAAGTGCTTGATATGAGTGAAAACACCAAACAATCCTCTCTCCCCAGACTGGCACGTTTTTCCCTGTTAAAGCTCAGAAGAGCTCTGCTAGTCATGGCACTACCTCACAAAATAAGGTGGCATCCCTAATGAAAAATCTGACTGCTTAACTGTTTGCACCCCAGTACGAATATTTTAAATTCCCTGGTGACAGGTTAACCCTGGCTGGATGCCAGGTGTCCACCAAGTTGCTCTATCACTCCCCTCCTCAGCTAGACAGGGAATATAATGAAAGGCAAACCAGACACAACTTGGGGAAATAAGTTTTATTTATTACCAATCAAATCAGAGTAGGATAATGAGAAATAAATCCAAACCTTAAAAACTCTTTCCCCCTCCTCCTCTCTTCTTCCCAGAACTTCACTCCCAATTTTCTTTCCTTCCCTCCCTAGAGAAGTGCAGCAGGATGGGAACTGGGGGTTACCATCAGTTCATCACACACTGTCTCTGCCACTCCTTCCTCCTTGCACTCTTCCTCTGCTCCAGCGTGGGGCTCTCCCATGGGAGACAATCCTCCACAAACTTCTCCAGCTTCGGTCGCCCATAAAACCACAAGTCCTGCCAGCAGAACTGCTACAGTGCAGGCTTCCTACAGGACATCCCTGCCCCATCATGAGACTCTCCATGAGCTGCAGGTGGATCTCTGCCACACTGTGGACCACCACAGGCTGCAGGGGACAGCCTGACTTGCCATGGTCTGCACCCCGGTCTGCAGCGGAATCTCCGCTCCTTCCCCTCCTCCACTGGCCTTGGTGTCTGCAGAGTAATTTTCTCACACATTCTCACACTTCTCTCCCCTGGCTACAGTTGCTGTTGTCCTGGTTTTTCCCTTTCATTAATACCATAGAATCACAGAATATTCTGAGCTGGAAGGGACCCACAAGGTTCATCTAATACAACCCCTAAGTGAATGACCCATACACAAAAAATATGTCCTCCCAGAGGCACTGCCACCATCCCTGATGGTTTCAGCTTTAACCAGCAGTGGGTCTGTCTTGGAGCTGGCTGGCATTGGCTCTATCAGACACAGGGGAAGCTTCCAGCAGCTTCTCACAGAAGCCACCCCTATAGCCCTTCACACCACTACTAAAACCTTGCCATGCAAACCCCAAAGGGGATGGACTTGCATCCTTCCAAAAACCTGTGAATTGTGATACCCATCTCTGACAAGGGGAACCATTTTCCCAGGCTGAAAGTTCATGTGATAAAAAGAGCTAAAGAATGTCAGTATGTGTTAGAATAAGAGATGGGATACTATTAAACAGTTGTACCTCATTCACTCTGCATGCAGTTTTCCCTCATTTAGAGTCACTGCAGAAGAGACGACTGGATAGTGATTCATTTGCAGGGAAAAACGTATTTAGTTTATTTGACATTATATTCAGAAAAAAGATTAATGAATCACTCAAATGAATTCTTTTCACTTGCTCCTTTGATGTCTTCCCAACCTTCCTCTCCCTGAGGAACCTGATTGCTGCAAATACTTAAAAGAGTATGGATGTGTTCCTAATGGCAGCACAGTATGGACTTCGCCATTTGCTGCTCCATGCATTAGAGCAGAACATCACTTGCAGAGAGGAAAACAATAGCAGTAATAAAAGGGCAGTTTAACTTTCTTCACTCTTCCTGCCTATTAGGGTTTTTTTCGCTTCCTGTGTTTCATTCCTTCTTAATTTATTTTTATGTCAATGTAGTGTGTTGATAAAGAAGCCCTTCACAGTCAAAATGAATCCAAAGATGAATGGATCTTCACCTCCAAAGATGGGCTTTCCTACAGTCCCTCAGTTTTTCATCTTAAAGAGGTTAGGACTGCCTGCCTCTTTTTCACTGTCACATCTCCAAAAGCACACAACACCTTGAAACACATTTTTTTACCTTTCCTTTATGCCACTTGTTTATCCCTCTATCACATTTCAGGTATCCTTCTTGCTCCCTACACTCTTGGTAGGCTTTTTCCTGAAAGCACATTCTGGAGCCTTTATTAGATGGAAGCTTTTTGAGATGACTGCATACCATAAAAAGCAGTGAAAGGTACTGGACCTGTATTCAGTACCTCAGAGGGACCAAGAGTTGACCAAGGGAGACTTACAGAAGGAGATGGTCATTATCTGCCACACCGACCCCTAAAGAAAATGCAGGAAACATATTTCCTAGATCCTGAATTCTATTGTCTGAGATGGGAGAACTATTGAGGGTGATACACGGAGCAGAATGGTGAATGTCCTCCCCGAGACCCGGGAGTTCCGTAATGACCTCACACGGCGGAGACAGCAGGCTGTGTCCGTACTTGTTTTGCCAATCAGGATGGCTGCTAATCAAGAAATCCACCCTCCTTTCACTGGCAATATCGTTGAGATGAATTCCTGCTTCCTCACATGCTCTGCTATTTTCACAATTTTGGAAGAAATGTGTTGTAAAAATGCATTCACCACTGTACAGGAAAATTCACATAAAAAGACACTTCTGCATTGCTGGGATACAGGAATAGTGTCAGGGATCTCTGAATCTGAAACTATAGTTTCAGATTTTTACCTTGCACTGGAGTCTGAATGCTGCCATTGCACTTTTGAGTATCTGCATTAATCAGGACTATAAAACCTAAAGAGACTTATGAGTCTTCCATTTCTGCTGCAACTTGTTAGCACCTGCAGTACAGCAGTGTTGCTGCATTGTCAAGGGGTGAATTTATACAGGCACTCTACTGTGTACTGGTGGGCTTGTTTTCTAAGCTCTGTAAAGCAAAGCAAGTGATGCATATCAACAAATTTACCTTCCTTCACCTCACTACCTCTCTGAACTCATATCCCCACTTCTGGGGAAAGCACAGGAGAGCCTCCTTCTTTCCAACCATGGCAAATATCTGGGTCTTGCTCAGAGGCAGATGGCAGCTAATGCCTGGCTGGAGGAGACCCAGGGAGTGGAGGCTGCTGGTGGCATGACCAGAACCATGTTTGTGCTGGCAGCAGCCATGGTGTCATTTGCTGGTGCCTAGAGTTTTTGGCTGATTCCCAACACAAATGTGGCAGCACTTGGACCCCCTGTGTGAGCTGAGCCCGTTTGAACGAGGCTTCCCTGCTCTCACCTACCTTCATCTGCTGTAGATTTGCTTTGAAGAACCCATGTGATTACTGTGATCAAAACAGCACATTTCGAAAGGCTTCCTTAAAAGCATGTGGCCTGTAAGAGCCACAGCTATTGCCCTAGAGACATATTAGAAATGGACTTACATATCAAGGGGCAATTGTTTAGGTCAGTTGAATCAGGCACAGCCATTCTCTTCTTTCTTTACCCTGTCTCTGACTGGGCTGTTTGGTTCTTCCCCAAAATGTTGCTGAAGTCTCTCTGTGCCACATAGGTTATAAATTCTCTCTTTATCGTGACTTGGAAACATTCAGCAATAGTGGGGAATTTTGATCATGTAGTTCAAATTTTGTATCATGTATTACCATGATTTCACCAGTTGGCTCATACCACTGAAATGACCACAGGCTGCACCACCTGCATGTCTGAGTGTCCCAGTGCTGGTGTATTTCTGCTTCTTGTTGCAGAATTTGGAAGATTTCCTTCTTTCTGGTCCTGGTGGGGACTGAGACCTACCGTACTTGAAGTATGGTGCTGAGGGTATCCACTTATTAACCAGACCACAAACCATCTGTCAGACCTTTTCAGTTGCTAATTTAAAGGACAGATGGATCACCATCAAAATAGTTCCAGCTAATTGAATGTGTCAAATACAACTGTCTAAACCCTATCAGACCTTGCTGGAACATATGTTCTAAACAATTCCTGAAAAAATAGTCTTTGGAATAGCTAGAATGTTTAAAAACAAATTAAAGCTATTCCATGTGAAATCGCAGAATGCAAAATTGCTCCTTAAATTCTCAGGTAGAACTATTTTGTTGGTCTTGGAGCCTTAAAAAGCTGTTTAAAAGGATCTTTTTTGAATCTTAGTTGATGATGCCTTGCTCACCTCCTGGCATCCAGGAAGTAATGGCTCTCTTATATCCAAATGAGATATTTCCTGCAGTTAAAGCACACCGTGAAGGAAATGGCAATTAGGTATTGAATCCCACAGCAGCACAATAGCTGTGGGTAAAACGTAGTCATGCTGTTGCTGTGAAAATTGTTTACTTATTAATTTTTAAAATATGAGTCTTTCCACAATCGTGTAAATATTTAGCAAGACTTCATTTCCTGTCAATTGCTTGATGTAGGACAACAGTGATTTATACATGTGTAGGCATGCATCTATTATTTTTGGTGTGTGACCTCGTGGCTACTGAATCAAAAGTGTTACAGGAATCAATTACTCATGAGAGTGTATGTACTTCAAATGCTGCACTCTGAAACACATCACTTTCTACTTTTTCATCTTTGACCACTAATTGCAGAGAGCAGTTCTGAGTTAAATAACCTGCAGGGTAAGAATTATTTATAACAGATTACACACATAGGACTTTGATACATTTTTTAATGCTATGAATGAGAACATTAAACCCTAGAGGAGACAGTTGCGTCTGTAATCGCAGCTTGCAATGCACTTGCTGTAACAGGTGACACCACGTATCACAAATATCAAACGTGTAATATTCTTTTTGTGCTTGGCTGAGAGTAATGAAATCTTTGAAAATGCTGCGAGGCACATCCGTGCCGAAATACGTTTGCCCTGGAACTGTAAGTCTGTAGAGCTTTCCTGCACGTGTCTCGTGCGAGTGAGGTCCTTCTGCTACAAAAAGCGCGCCCCGGTGTCTGTGCGTAAGCACGAGCGTGCGTCTATGTGCATGTGCTGGAGGAAAACGTCAGCTCAGACTTTTTCTTACTTTCCGCGTTGACTGAGATAGACTCTTGTCATCTCCCGCTGTTTCCTGTTAGTAGACTGTCAGAAGAAAGATATTTGTTCAACACCAAATATAATTTCAGCTTTAAGTCTTAAGGTTGTGTTTGTTGTTACATTTCAGGAGGGGTTTTATCATCTAGCAGTGCTAGAATTTTAACTAAATTAGCTTAGAGCTGTGCAATAGGTTCTCATCTCTTGTGTGCATGGATGCAATGAGGGAAAGCTTATGTTATGCCGTAAGAGAAAGGGCAAGAGAGGGGAAGAGAGAAGTGAGAAAGAGGAAGTTTTTTCCTAAGAGGCAAAAATTAATTTCTCCAGTGTTCAAGATTTTGGGGAATAAGGAAATAGTTGCATAATACTGACTACCTGATTGAAAAAAATATAGTTTTGAGTTGAGGGAGCTCATCCTCATTAGGTAACTGGCTGAGAAGAACAGAGGCACAGCATTTGGAGCTGAAGGGAAGTTTCCCTTCAGATTAGTCAGAGTGGAAACAAAGCTCATTCTCCAGACCTGCCAACAGTTGCGAAGCTTGTTAGGATCCCTCTCACTACTGAATAACCTGTCACTCAGAAACCAGAAACAGTCAAGTTTTGTTACAGAGCACAGCAGCAGGCACCACCAGTCTGCTTTCCTGGAGTTCAGTATTCCCATCACTCACCTGAAATCAAATTTTCAGGTGTATCTAAACAAATGTAGGTGTTTTAGAAGAGTTATACAAAATTCAGCTTAATGTTGCTTCCTCCAAAAACTAGGCACTTGCGATGAATTCTCTTTTGATGTTTTATGTAGAGATGAGAAAAGTTTTTATGATAGTTTATTTGGAAGGGCCAATCTGTAGTAACCAAAACCTACTATAAGGAGGCGTCAACTGAAATAAATTCCCTATTAAAGCTTTAAAACCCAGTGAGATTCAACACCCTTGTATGTTTCACTACACGATTGCTAAGATGTAAAAAATGCTGTTTTCCAAAGCAAAAAGTTTTCATCTTGAAAAGTAGGGTACTTCAAAAAGTGTCTATAACTTGAAATTTTCAAAACGGAAATTTTTATCTGTTTCTCTATCCTGTAATTTTCTTTGCGTTTCAAGTTCATTAGAAATTTTTAAGGCTTTAAGTTTCACCTGATTTTTGTCAAGGACATTTTTGTTCACCTAGAAGCTTGTGTAGAATAGGCTTACTTCTTCCCCAGTTGCTGTAATGATTACAGACAATGAACTCATCTGTTCAAGTGAAGCTCAGGACTTGCTCCATCTGTTGGAAATTGGTGACTTGAGGAAGCTCTCCTAATACTTTTTATGCATCTCTCTTCCCTTTCAGTGGAGTAGAGAAAAGTGAGAAGGCTCCATTATGGCTACAACAAATATGTATCCAAAACATTAGAGAAAAGGAGAAAGAATTAGAGTTGTTGGGCTGGTTTCACTCTTAGCTTGCCCCCTTACCTCTGTCAATTGTCAGGTCCTCTGGGTAGCAGGTGGCACTGGTAATATGTATTCTACGTATGCTTTCCTGAAAACTGGACCCAGCAGAGCAATAGCTACATTTCTGATTGATTTGTCCCACATCTGTTCCCAGTTAATAATTTCATAAGTAATTACAAGGGGATGGTATTTAGCCTTGAGTTCCTTTTAGAAGAGACAGCCTCCTTGTTCCTGTGATGATGTGGCCAGTGTTTGTACCCTTGGTTCGGAGCAATTGTATTGTTACCATGCCCTGATGAGCCTTTCCTGTTGCCACTGTAGCCTTGAAAGCTGGAAATTGCAAGTGCTGCAGGTGGTGAGCAGCAGGGTTTGATTAATCCAGATTCCATTTTCGCATTGTTGAAAAAGGATCGGGGAAAAGGGATGCTCTGCAGCTGAGTGTCAGACCCAGCCAGAAATACTGCAGCTATTGGGGGAGATGATATGGGTCACACAGTAATTATTTTGAGCCAGGAATATATAGTGAGGCCATATCAGAAAATTGGCAGAGAACATTGCTTTCCACTTGTGGTTATGTAAGAGCTCAGTGAGAAGGCCGGACTGCAAGACAAGTACCTTTTCTTCCATTGTTACATTAAAAATGTGATTTTCACCAAAGCTAGGCTGAGCTACAGGCTGATAACATGAGACATAGGAATGGCATGAATTTGGTGCACAGATCTGTATCAGAGATCATGCAGTCTTCATGCAATCAGGAAAACACTCAACTGCTGTCCATGAAGTATAGCCTTGTAGTGAAAATAATAATAATACCCAGAAATTATGATGATTTTCATCAATAACAGTGATGAAAATCACTTCATCACTTCCCTGATTCCCATTTGCTACAGATTCCATGGTGTTTGGGGGTTTTGTTTTTGTTTTTCTTTTGCAACATCAGTTTAATCATGTTCTTCTAGATCCTTCTCTGTTGCCAGTACTGTAGCTTCACACTTCTTTCCCATGCTTATGAAAAATAAGGAGGCTTTTTGATGCCATGTGGTATCATGCTAAGCATGTAAAGCAAGGGGAGAAGAAGGAAAGGGTCACATTTGGAGTGATGACCTTTGTCTTCCCAAGTAATCCTTACTTGTGATGGAGCCCTGCTTTCTTGGAAGTGGCTGAACACCTTTGCTTGTATTATGCAAATATTTCCTTATTCCCCATGGGAAGTGCTGAGTGAATTTCTTGTTCTACTTTGCCTGTGTGTGCAGCTATTACTTTACCTGCTAAACTGACTTTAATTCAACCTGAAAGTTTTCTCCCTTTTACTCTTCTGAGTCCCACCTCCATCCCAGCAGGCATGTGGTATTTAGCTGCCAGTTGGGGTTAAACCCCAACAGCCCTTCTTGGTGTCAAGTGTGGGGCTCAAGATAATGACAGATTGGATTGGCATGTGCTAGATCGAGTTTCTAGCTGTTATTACTGTGTAGCTATTAATCTGCAGGCTCTATGCTTGCCATGGCACTTGCTTGCCTTACTGCTACCATCTGCATTGACTGGGGCATGGAATGGCATTGGCTGAGTGCAGTTATTTCCTGTAGGGATTGTGTTCAGTTGCAGCTGCCCATCAGCTAAGTCAGGCTGGTGTACTTGTGTGTAATCCCAGCACAGAGCTGCACCCAGCTTGTGTCTCTTTAACAGCAGGATTTTTAAGCAGCTTATTTTCATGCTGTTGGTAGCTCCTTCTACCATTAATTGGTTTTAGAGGCTTGGATCTGTATTGCAAGAAGGGGAATGAAGAAGCTTTTAATAGGCACTGCTGTGCTTACTGTGTAGTGTATTTTATGCACTTGCAATCCCTTCCTCTTGTTTGTCAGCCTGGGCCCAGGATTAAAGCAGCTGCTTACGTAGGACAGGAATGCTGCAGAGCCATCACTGGCAAACAGAACATTCAAGCTCCCATTGCTGTGCATGTGCTCAGACGGATCCTGTCACACTTCTGCAGAGTAACATAACGTCAGTGTTCCTAGATGTTTGCATGCAGACCTCTCAGTGACCCTAATGCTCCTCTAACCGGATTCACTTGCTGCCTTTTATTCTCCTCAGATGTGGCACTTCCTCAAGTCCTTAAAATCAAAGCCAGTGTCAGCTCCGTGGGGACAGCAAGCACACACCTGCATCCATGAGTGTTCCCAGCCTCCCTGTGGCTGGGCCAGTAGGACATGGTGCCTACCCATCCCCACTGATACCTGCTCTGCATCTCCATCGCTGCCACAGCATATCCTATCCTTGGTCACTTGCTAAGTCTGAGCTGCTACCTTTCCATCCAAACAGCTCATTTTTATCTCTCAGTGTTTGGTGGCTTGCAGTGACACCTGGGAGTTAGGGTGAGATCGATTGTATGAATTGTTACTGGCAGGAAGGAAAAGATAAGTAGGCTAAGGAGGGTGGGGAGTCATCTCTTAGAGTCGTAACTGAGAGAGGAAGATAAATCAGGCCTTGGACAGTAGGTGTCAGGGGGCAAACCAGGGCTCTTAATTCCTACACATGGGCATGCATCAAATAGGAGTCCTGCCCACCTTCACATGTGGTTTTCCCACAGAATATGGAAGGAGGGCAGGAATCACTGAATGATGAATGCTCTTGGCAAACTTCTGCATTGAAAGTGAATACCTCCACTCCCCTGTCTTACAGAAACTGGTATAAGCCTGGACGAGTACTATGAAAGCTCCCATTCAGTGGAATTTTCCACTTGGTAAATATACATATGCATGCTGTGTGCTGCTGGGATGCTGGCAGAGTGGATGCAGGGACTACAGAATGAGTGGCTTCTTTGGTGCTTCAAGTACAGGAAAAATATAAGTGGGTAATGATAAGAAATGGCTCATAAAAGCCAGCTCTTGAAAGTGCTGTAAAATAGCAGTTATTCAGGAAGTGAATGGAAGGGTTTCACGAAAGACTACTTATCAGAGACCCCACACATCAAGCTGAAATGGTGATTTTTGTATTCCTATTTATTTCAAGGTTTGCATTCATCAGGATTGATACAAGGTTAATAAAAAGCCCCAACATTTCTGACAGTGCCAGCAAAGAGTGCCACCTTTCAATTTTCTCTCTGTTGAATCTCTGCAGATCTGTAACCTAGGGGAAGAGAAGGCACCTGTAGCTATCTGAATATATTGGAACACAATGTGCACTGTGGAAGGGGCTGATCCCAGGTTCCCCACTAACCTAGCTGAACTGTGTCACTTGAAATGCAGAGCTCCTAGAGAAGAAAAAAAAAAAAAAAGCCAATGCAGCTTCTTCTTACTGTTTTGGCTCTGTTTTATGAATCAGAACTGTCTGTGGGTTCCTGCCACCATGGAGTGTAAAGAGCTGTGAAACCCAGGTAGTCAAGCACCTCCTTGATGCAGATGCACACCAGATGGGGTAAGACAGTACAACCCCTGTCCTTGATTTTTGCCTGAATAAAATTGCTTCCTGATTACATGCTGGCTCTGATAATCACCATCTACATTTTTTCTCAGGCATTGTATGGCAAATCTGGAACATAAATTTCAGTGAGCAAATAGGCATATCTTGGAATACTGCAGAACCTATATTGTTTCTCCAGGCCCAGGACTTTCAGAACAAGAAGGTAAATCAGCATGAATGAAGAAATTATTTTTATGAACTTATGATGCATGTACATCTTTCTACCTTTTTTTCCCAGGTCCATGCAAGGTTCTCCACACATTTGCATCATTAGGCCCCACACACAAACCCTCACTTGAGAAATGATGCATCTGCTTTCTTGAATCTAAAATTTGGCACAGGAAGGCAATTTAAAATTTGAGTTTCTTAAGAGGAACCTCTAAAGCTACCTTGCACACAGGAAAGAAAGATGACAAAAGGGAGCTCAACCCTCCTATCCCCTACTGATGTCATCATCTCTGAAGAAAGTTTCACCTTCCTTCCAAAGGTCAGATTACCTAGGAAAAGTGAAGTTTTTGTTTCTCAAAGGAAGTTTCCAAGCAGGGCACTTCAAATGGTGTATTTTTCTGTTCTAGTCTGTCTCTCTGAGCACCAGCACCCCTTCCACTTTGCTCTAGATCAAAAAGCACGTTGTGCTTCTTCCTGTTAGAGTTATCAGCATTATAATGCTTACTTTGAGTTTTTTTCCTTGCTAAAAGCTGAAGAGATGACACATTGTAAACAACAACATCTCTGCTGCGGAGACCAGTTTTGCATACTGAGTTTTGTATTTACAAAGACTTAAACAAAAGTGAGATCAATTTACAGATTATGAAGAATGAAAAGGAAAAGAGGGAAATTTTATTCTGTTATTTGTATTCTACTTTCCCATTTTTAATTTTTTGTAGGAAAAATGAAAAAGGGGAAGGAAAAACAGAAGAGGAAGAGCATGTTCATTTCCTGATCCCAGGAGCCATGAATATTTTTGATATGAAAACTGAGATGTTCATACAAATCTCAGATGCCAAAGTAGGGCTTTAAGTAATATGTGTCACTACTATCTATGCACATTTTTGTGAATTTTCTATGCAATATACATAGGAATCTAAAAAAAAAACCATATAAATTTTGTTATGCATCTATCTATCTATCTATCTATCTATCTATCTATCTATCTATCTATCTATCATCTATCTCATAAGGCAGACTGTTAAAATGTTATTAATTGGCAATGCTTGTTATTTATGCAGTGCTTAGAAATGTTAAAAAAGCCAAACCCAAAACTCCACAGATATTGTTTTGGTCTACCAGCATCAGTCTGTTGCTAATGCAAGACTCCCTACATTTAATTACTTTGAAGAGGCTCTTAAACCATTTCTTTCAGCAGTTCTTTAATCAATGTCTTTGTATAATGAATGACAGTAGAGCCTTCATCCCCCCTACAAAGGGCCTGTAATTCTAATGCCATTTTCAAGGTTTATAGCTTGTGTAGATAATATGTGTTAGACAAGTATAATACATAATAGTATAGAAATGCAAGTAATACTGCAGGTATTTTAGAAGCATGGATGAACCAAAGGAAGATTAATGGGATTTGACAACATGGCAAAAATGCCACTGCACAAGGACATCTATCTCTAGAGCCTTAGTTCTGTGTTACTGTGAGGGGAACAATCAGTGGAGTAAAATACCCCTTTGATGAGTGTAATTTGGCAACAATTTGCAAACATGATAACGTGCCTTGTTAATTCCAGGGCATTTGACATAGCTATCTTGACATTTTCATTGCAGGAGCTGTCGAGAATAATCCGGAAGAGTGAAAGAGTCTTATTGCAAAGTGCCTCCTTATCTTCAGTAATCTAATAATCTATAGTGGGAAGGCCAAGTAATTTTTAATGCTTTAGCCTTTAATCCTCTATCTATTACTACTTTTAATTACAGCTGAGCTGCTGAAATGTATAGAGATCTTCCTGGAGTTAAAATGAATAGCTATAACTCTGCTCTGAATAGTCCACTATTGCCAAAGAGACAGCAGTTCCCTTGCTCCATCACCACCTCCCTGGAAATCAACTGGCTGCAAAATCAAAAGGTGCTGAGCCCATTACACATCATGCCAAAGATCTGGTTGTGTCATAACTCATATCCATGACAAACGGAGCTGAGATTACTGAAGAAGTTTTTTGTGGCTTTTTTCTAATCTACATCTACTTGACTTTGCCTTTCCAGGTTTCTAACTTGCTAGCTACACTAATAGCTGCAGATGTATTTTCTAGATAATTGTGAACATCTCTATGGGTCATGGCTTTTTAAAATACCAATCAGTCTGACACCAAGTCCCTTCCCAACACCTTGCCTGGGAGCCGTGAAGGCCTGCTCAGAGCTGGGCGATCCCAGTACTGAGCAGCACGATCCAGGCTGTAACATGTGTACAGATCCCTTGAAGGGTTTTGGGTAGATTAATAAAAGTGCACAACATTATTAAAGCCAAAGTACAAATTCCATAGCCCACCAGCAGCCCTGAAAAGTTGCAGCTCTCCCTTGCTTTCATATAACAAATTTTTCTGAGTTACCTGAAGACCTCACGACGCCACTTTCCCGTGGATGGTGTGGCTTCAGAAGGTTTGCTTGGTAATGGCACAGTGATAGCTTTAGTGATCCTGCAGGGTAGTACTGAAAGAGTCCAGCTGTTTGTAAAAAAGCAAGTAAATCAAAACTCAATGTACTTCACAGCAAATGTCTACTGTATGTTACTCCTTTGTCTTTGTGTAGCACTCTAGAATTCTAAACCAAAGATGCATATAATGACCTTGCTAATAAGATCAGTGTAATTCAGAGAATGAAATTAATTCTTCAAGCCCTGGCTTTGTTTGTCACTTACCATCACTGTAGTTTCTTTTCATCCTTAATTTTTGCTCCTCTCCAGTATTTCCTATAAAGAGTTTTATTTAAAGGAAGAAATAAAAAAGAGGGTTTTATGCATCTATTATTTAATGATGGACTTCTGTCCTGGGGGAAAATAGGCAAGAAGGATTCTGATGGCAGAGTGAAGTGAATTAAAGATCCAAAAATTTCCTAAATTTGGCTGAGAGTTTATGACTTAATTTGCATAACTCTGGTTTTAATGACAGTGACTTCTTTCCTGATTCATTGCTGGGATTTTTTTATTTTCAAATTTAATTGCTTGTGTATTAATTTTCACAATTCTGGAGCCAGCATCCCTGTGAGATCTAATTTAAGGACTGTATTTCCTCTTTGGAAAATAAGAGACAATTTCACAAAGAGAAGGAAGAATCAAGAACAATGCCATTTTTTATATAACATACTTTTATTTCTTTTCAGAACAGCATTTCTTTTCTAGGACTTCTTAGGAGGGGTTGTTGTCTTTACTTGCCTGCATGCAGTTTTTGGACTCTCACCATCACCAAAGGCCAGAAGAGGCAACACAGGCTGCTTAAACTTGCCTAAGTGGACCTGATGAACAAGGGGTACCCTTGGGCTGGGCAGAGGGAATTCTAGCCTGCTCCACCTCCTCGCTGGCTGATGTTTCCTGGAAAGAGCAAAGTAGCCTGCACATCTCTCTGCTGTAGGAGCAACGAAATTGTACCTCATCAGAGGTGTCTTAACACAGTGCATATACAAGGTATGTGCAATGTAAAACTTCATTTTCCAAACAGGAATCATTATAGGGAGAAGAATCAGGTGCCAAGAATTGTCTAACCTGCCCTCTGTGGTTTACTTTGTGCTCCGCTTCTCAGTGCTGATGGTGTGGCCCCACAAAATCCGCGCAGTCGGCAAAGCTGCTGAGCACCACGTGAAAGTGACCCTGAGGGGACACAGGATCACGTCCCACAGGAGGGAGCTGCTTTCATTTCCCTCTGAAGCAACATGGGCATGCAAAACTGGTGAGCAGCAGGGCAAAGCACAGGACTGGGGTACTTGTTGCCAAGCCTTTGCCTCCTCAGTGCAGGATGGTGAATGGGGTGAACAAGCTGGGGGGTTCAGCTCCTGAAGGATAAACATCCTCTTGCTTTTACCACAGGACAAGACAACAGTTTTTACATCACAGTTAACAGCACATCCAAAATATGTCTCAAAAATGCCTTCCCTATCTTCCTCCTTATTTCTCACCATTTTTACTGATAAGATTATGCCAAGCATCCCTGCTAAATGGCTCCTGTGAATCTCTGCCTTTATTTTCTCACCTTCCTTCCCTCTTCTGGAAGAAAAAAAAAAAGTCAACAAAAAGCTTCCAAAATAAAGTATTTAAATGAAGCCCAGAGTGGACAAAGAATTGTAGAAAATGCATATTGAAGATGTAATGAATATTTAATGAAGTGATGAGAAACTTATAGATGCTCAAGTGCTGGAGCTTTGAGGTTGCCTAGGACATCCCAGAAAACACACAGAGGTGTCTGAAAAGGCAGTAGGAATTTTGTGTGATGAAGATCCTCCCCAGGGAGTAGCAAACGTTCTGTAGATCTGATATAATAGAATATGGAGTCTTCTGACTTCCAGTTACACTGGTAAGAGCAGAGAGGCCCCACATAAACAGAGCTCCAAACCTGACTGTGTTACTGGCAAAACAGGAGTGATACCTCCCACGTGTCTTTTCCTAAGGTTGCTTTGTCCTTGGTTACTAATTTCTTCACTGGAGAAAAACAGCCTGGCTCCATCACAGGTAACAAAGTGAGGGCCATTTTTACTGCAGCTGGAAATTTCCTTTAGCCCAAAACTAGTATTTTTTTGAGGGCACACTTGTCTCCTTCCATGGCACTGATGGGTAGCCATGAAGTGCTGCCCACCTTAAGCACAAGGTGTTCACACCATGGGAAAACCTGCAAGTACAGAAAGAGCAGTACAGACCATAGGAGCTGAAAGACTAAAATATATTGCACCTGAGCCAGAGGAGCAAAAAAATCATGATTCATAGTTCTAGCTTTGAGTCAAAGAAATCACTTCTCTGTGGTGTTTGAAATTAAATTAAAGAACTAATGTATGCTTCTGAAAAGTGAAAACACTACATCTCTGGAAAGAGAATGAAAGCAAACTTTCAGTCATGACCTCTGTCGGACTTAGAGGAGCTCCTGTTGTACTCTGTAAAAACCTATGTGTGATCCTTAAGGAGGATTAAGTCTCCTCCTTAAACAAGACAGGAAACCATTCTGTCAAAATATTCAAGAAACTCACTGCAGAGTCATATTCTTACAAGGTCCTTCCTGGCAAGGAAGAAACCCACTAACAAAGACTTTTCTGACCTTTATGGGCACATTAAACTTTGGATGCTCCTGCTTCCATTTCTACCTCTATCTGTCCTGCTGATTGGACTAAAAGCCCTGAGGGTTTTGTCTCTGCTCTGTCACAGCTCTCCTTGCAGTATTGTAAACCCCAGCAAGATGTAGGAGACTGCAGACCATATGTGTGCGTGGGGATAGGTTGAGAGATGATTTATTTTAAGGCCAATGCATTATCTTCTGACAGTAACTAACAGGAGAGTTACACTCCAAAGATATTCTGGAAAGACTGACTTTTGCAGAGTTGGAAACACTGACTCACTCCTGCCATCCTTCTTATTTCCAGTGCATGATGCAGAGGTGAAGGAGGAGAAGGATGGGAGTGATGTCTTCCTTTTGCTGTGATAGAAATAAGGGCTGGTTTCTGACTTGGCTCCCTTCCTGAAAATTGCCAGCATGAGATGGGAGACTGCAAATAGCAAGTCACAAATAGGTGGCTTCTGGTCCATAGAACAGATAGACAAATTTTTCAGTTGTCTCACTTTCAGACAATTGCCTAAAATACACTAAGACCATACATTCCCCAGGAAAGAGAAAGAAAGGCAAGATTACCTGGCTTTCATATGATCTTCTCATACTAAATCTAGAATAGGTAGAATTACAAATGTCACCAGAGATAAGTTTAGTTAAGACACAGATACAAAGATACACCTTCTCCAAAGAAAAGGTCTGTTTAAATTTCCTGTAAATGCCACATTTCACGTCTGCTGCTAAATTAGTGCATTTGCTGAGAGAAATGCTCCCACTTTTCCCTCATGTCTCACAGTGCAAGTGCTGTGCTGTGATTGGGTTGCATCCCATCAGAGTAATGCAGCTGAAATGAATGCAGTAACATTGGAATGCAGCTCTGTTTACAGCTCAGTGAAAATCTGAGGAGTTGCATTATTTGGGCAATGGAAGAAGGAAAATATATTTAAAAGAGCTATTTGGAATGGCTGGTGCTTTGCTTAGATAAATTATTATTTTTTGTATCTGCATTAAAAAAGGCAGTTTTATTCTCTCTATGACTACAGGAAGACAATTTATGGCAGTATTTGGGAATACTTTAGGTAAACTTGGATGCAAAGTAAAAGCATTCCAACACAAATGAATAAGGTGCCAAACCTGTAATGGTAGTGAATTCCTCACAAATACCTTCACTGATGCCTTATAAACAAAAACTGGTCTCCTGGAAAAATTTCACTGAAAAAGTTGTTTTAAGTACAATCCAATTATTCCCAAAGGTTATTGTGTAGTGCAAAGTTTTCATAAGGTGTATTCTATGATCTCCTTATTGAAAAACAAAATCTAGTTGGGACATCCTTTTGTGTTGTCTGAAAACTAAGATATTGCATTTGGAAGCATCATCCCAGATAGCTACACATTTAAGGGTGAAAATTCCAATTGGGCATTCTGAGCTGGGTCACATCCCCAGACTAATTCTTATATTTAGAGTTCTCCAAGACATAAGCTGGGAAAGCAGGCAAGCTTAACAAACCTGCCCCAGAAAAGAAGCAAGTCAGTGTTGTCAGGATGCTTTTCTTTTCCTTAGAAATTGAATGTCATAAGCATGCAAACAGTTAAGTAAATGAAGAATAAGAGCAACACAAGAAATGATACACAAAGACAAGTGATTGTACCTTCCAATACTTCACATTACAAACTCAAGAAAAGGCAACCTCAGCCTTTACTACAGAGTCACCAGCCCAGGCAGGATTCTCCTAAGTTTCAAAAGGCAAACTTCAAAGAGAATTTGGATACATCTCCAGATGGGAACCTCAGCATAAACAAGTACTTGTTTCTATGATGATTGGAGCAAAGGCACACAGAGGGGGGGCTGTTACAGCAGTGTTACATCTAGGTACTAAAATATTGCTCAGTGTAGAAAAATATATGTTAATCAATTTCCAGGGGGAAAATGTCAGCTACATTTCAGTGGAAGGGAAAAACATTAACAGCAAGTGGTATTAGAAATAAATCAGGTGTAAACTGTCTGGTTGCAGACTTCAGGAGAAGAAAATAATACACATTATGCGTTTAGTTTTTCTGCTGCTGCAAGGCCCTAGTAAGACAACCCCTAAGGTTTTAGAACATTTCCTTAATTTCAGCTGTTAAACCCAAGGTTGAAGTGGTTGACGGATTTCAAAGGACTGATGATGACGATGATGAATAAAAAGCCAGAAGAAATGAAGGTTGACTTCTTATTTGAGAAACTGTAAAAAGCCAACAAAAAGAAAAGCCCCCAGAACTAGTGGCAGACCTATGAAAAGCTATTATATTCTCAGGAATTCTCCTTCACTAGCAAATGCCTGCCAAAAGGCAAATGTCTCCATCATCTTTACGGTGTTAGGGTAAAACATAAATCATCTCAGCCCTGCAGGTGTCCTGGGCAGCTGGTACAAGGATCACTCTGGCTTTAGCAGCCAGGCTGTTTCACTGGGCTGTGGAACACACCTTTGCTGCCTCTGCCACCTCCTGAAAGAATACTTTTTTTAATGGTAATACAACACCTTTGCCTTCACATTATACTTTCTGTGCTAAGCTCAACCATACTCTACGTCTCATTTGTCCAAAGAGTGTTTAAAGAGAGGTTTCAAAATGCAAACAGAATCTAATAAAATCTAGTAACTGCTATTTGATGGTGTGACCCAAAAATGTTGAACAAGAGAGAGAGACCTCATGGTCAGTGGAGAAATACTGTGGAAAATACAATCTGCATTATGCATTTAAAATCAGATGTTGATAATGTACTGTATGACATGGTCCTAGGTGGGAAAAGAAATAAAAGCCTCCAATGTCACAGTGCCAAGCTGCCTACTAACAAAAATAAGAAACTATGCAAAAAAAAGTAGAGAAAGAAAACATGAAGTCTCTTTTCCTATTGACAATACACAGTCTTTCCAAAAAGTCTGAGCAAGCAGCCTGAATGAAATTAATAAACACTTCCAATCAGAGGATTTTGCTGTATTATCTGTTTATTTATTTATGTATCTGTGCACACTCACAACCAACAATCAGGTAAGAGTCAATGTCTTTATTCTTAATGTGGCATATTTTTTCCAGGTCATGAAATGCAGGTTAATATTTGATCTTCTATCAATAAATATCCCTATACTAAACATACAAAGGTTATTCCTGGAAAACACAACCTGGCACACCCATAAACTGACTGTGATAGTTTGTAGGAGGAAAAGCCCACTGATTGTCTGGAGAATTTCACTGCAATCATGTGAATATACTGATGCCAATCCCTGTTACAGTTACTGTCACAGGTGATGTTACAGATCAGTATTTGAAATATTTGACTTACGAATTTGATATGATCTCCTATGGACTCTGTTTCACCATCATAGTAGCTGAATAGCATTGATTTCTTCTGTCTCCCCCTGCTTATCTCAAGCTATTTAATTTTGCTTGTCTTATTGATTTTTATGTTCACTGCATACATTATCTTACTGGAAGCTGGTAATGAATCAATGTGGCCACCTAAATTAACGTTCTGTTGTAACTCCTGGGAAAGAGCCACTTAGAATTATCTATATCAAAATGTACTGAGTAGTTTTTGTGCACATCCAAACAAGGGAAGGCATATTTGTCTCAACACAACTCACAGAGGGAAAGCCTCTGCAGTCTTTCTCTTGTGTGCATGTATTTTTAAATGCCTGCCATTATAGTATGGACTTAAAAGGAAAACACTGGAGGGAGCCAAAGAGACCTCAGTGTGAGCCCTTCATCTTAAGTTGTTCAGTTATTCGTGGCTCATTTCACAACCTTCTGCCTGTAAGTTGTGTGCCTTTCTCTGAACCTCTTCTTTTCCTACCTTCAGACCAGGAACTAGCTCTTATCTCTGCTTACATTGCCCCCAATGTGCAGCTGTTATCAGAAGGGTCCCATTAGCAGGAAAAATACCAAGGTATTCATAAAAGTAATACTAATTGTGCAAAACAATGCCAGGACAGCTGGATAACAAATTGTCATTATTTTTGCTTCCTGCTGTTCTTACATCTTTTGGTAACACTAAAATTTAATGGTTACTTCATTCCCATAGATACACTCATTTATCCAGCTGGCCTGCTGCAGTACATAAGGATATTGATGCAGATTTCTGCTGTACAGGGACAGGTCTGGATGAGAAAAGAAGATTTATAGTTGAAACTGCTCTTTGAAACTATTAACACAGAAAACTAATCTCTACTTAAAGATGCTTTAAATGCATACTTGAGGGAAAAAATATAACATCACAAACACCTTAAACTGATCACCAGCTCAGTGACAGAAAACAGTATGTTAAATTTAAGGATTTCTCCTAAGAGATTTCATGTGAAGTAAAAGTCTGCTTGGTTGAATAAAATTAGAAGACACATATGTTCATTTTAGAGCTCTCCAACATGACAGCAAACACTTTTTATCTGTGTATATAATGTTGAGTGATTACTGACAGTGATTGTGTGCCTCATTAATATGTAGACTCACACGAACCTCACCATTATCCTCACTGAGATAAGGTTCAAGCAGACAATTTTCACCGAGGCCTCCAGGGCCACACAGCACAGGGCTGTGGAGCCTGCAGGTTCCTATTTTGTGTCACCCACCTGTGTTTCCCATGGGACATTGCACCAACTGTGTCACATCTGGTTCACATCTGCTTGTTCTGGCTACCCACTACAGGACTCCTCAGACGAAATAAAAGTGAGTTTCCATGACTGCATTGTCTGAGCAGCCTCCTGTGAAAAGCCAGGCTCAAAGTGTTTGGAAAGACTTCAAGGTTTGATTTGCAGCAATTGAGAGTTCTCTCATTTCTATCTAATTCACTAAAGGGCAGACAGCTAAAGGCTTTTCTCAGCCCTGAAAAGATCATGAATGCACTGGTAACAAGCTTCCAGGGCTTACTTTGCTAGAAAACAGCAGCACCTCAGTGTTCCACTGCCTCTTCTGCTTGTGCTGTTTACCAGCAAATGCTCTCCTAAACATGGGCAGACAGGTTGAAGCTCATGCTGAAGAATTACAGAAAGCCAACTGCCAGAGACAAACGAATGCACAAAACCAGTATGCAACCCCTTTGTACACAAAGAGTAGTGCAACCCTTCTGCCAGGAGCTGCTTGTGAGAGTGAAAAGGGTTCAGCCATATGATGTGCCTTTAAACATTCCATCCCCAACCATAATCCTTAAGTTAGCCTGCCCTGAGATCCTCATCAGGCACCTCAGAGAGCAGAGCACATTGGCTGGGCCGAGCAAAACCTTGTCCAACTCTGCCTTTCAAATATACTCTGCCAGGTTCTTGGGCAAGGAATTTACATTCATTCAAGAATTCATTCATTCAAGCACTTATTTTAAAGCAAAACCATGTGAACAAAAGAATCAAAAGCTCCTATACTTGATTACAAGCTGTTTTGACTTTAAAACAGACCAAATAAACCAAACCGTAAGAGCTACCACGAGGCTTACCAGCATTGCAATTAAACTGTGAGTTGACAACATTTGGTTTTGTTAGCTCTGATATGGCTAAGTGAAAAAGTGGCTTATATGATATTAAAAGATTTGTTTTATCTGTTCAGAAGCCCTTCCCCATTTTCAAGGCAAAGCATGTGATGCATGTACACTGCTCTTGGTTGAGTGTTTCTATTTTCAAACTCTCAGTTAAGCTTCAATAAGTGGGACCCACAATAATGTCTCTGGACCGGCTACCATCATGATTTCCAACTGTGAGAGCAATTCAATAAGTGTCTCTTTTATTCAGTGCCACAGGGACATTTCAAAACTCCTACAGTTCCAGAGGTGCCTGCACCAGGAGCCCTGCCATGTGAAGTCTGAACATATTCACAAGCTACAACTTGCATCTGCAGCACTTAACCACCACTGGTCAGTGACCCTTGAAAATACTTTCACAGTTCTTCCAGACAGTTTTACTAGAGGCCTAATGAAAATGAACTTGTTTGAGCAAATAGTCTGTGAAGGTGTCTTAGGTATTTGTTTCTTAGGCTGTGCTTATAATTTTCAGTTGTACAGGGTGATTCCCAGTGACCCGCAAGCAGTGGCAGTTCTTAATCCTATTTCTGCTTGAATGAGCTCCTGAAAAGTGCAGTTTTTAGTGCCATCTAATGTCTGCCCAGACTGCATAACCTCCTGCTGGTACAGTGTATTAGACTAATTCCATTAGAGCATGGATTCTCCTGAACCTGCTGAGCCACAGCAGGACTCCTAGTTCATTACCAGTTGCCTACCCCATTGCAGGAACTGCCCAGCTAAGTCTTTCCCAGCTCATCTCATCTCAGCATCACCCTGCAGCCCAAGGGTCCTGAAAGTGCCACTGTCCCCTGTGACTGCTGGCTAGTGCTGCAGAAGCAAAAGGGCAAAAGTACCGTGTTTGCTTGGACACTGGGGCCAGCAGTCAGTTCTAATACTTTCTGGATCCAGCAGCTGACACTTGCCATGGCACCTAGGAGCATCCAGGAGAGGGGCTGGGAGAGGCTCAGCTCTAGGCTGAGTGGGTGTGTGCAACAGTTTTGGGGGTCCAGCTGGTAGCAGCAAACTAACTCTGCTACACTGTCCCAGCCCCCCAGGGAGGTCTCACACCAAAGATCCTACAGGAGAAGGTTGAGGGCTATTGCCATGGCTGTGTGGTACCTATTCCTTGATGGCTTGTGGGTTACACAATCCATGGGGCAACATTAAGGACTGATCCTGGCCTCCTCTCACCAGCCAGATTTAGAGTGACAGGAGAAAAGTCCACCTGGTACAGCCATGAAAGACAGTGGACCACAAATCCTTGGTCTTTGGCAAAAGGGAGAAATGGATCAGGTACCCCCATCCTAGCAAGCAGCAGCAAAGACTTACGTCTACATCTTATATATGCTGAATTCAAACTGCCTGGAGGGCACTGCACAGGCACAGCAGTGTCTTTTCACTTGAGATGATGAGTTCTTATTTCAGCATTGCTTTCTACCACTGTGGATTTGCACAGCACTTAACTGCATTCTAATTGACCAGAACCACTAATTGTGTTATAAGTAAATTGCAGTCTAATTTCACTTAGCTATAACTGATAGAACACAAAGCTACAGAAATTAAACTACATCAAAAGGAAACAGCATAAAACACTGGTGTGAATATTAGACTGAACAAATGTTGCAACAGACCACTACCACAGCCCAACACTATTTAGAGAAATTAATAATTAGGGCCCAAGTGAATCTAAAATAGTTTTTTAATGTGTGTTTTTGCCACATCCATCACTCTAAAACAGAATTTAGATTTCAGTTAAATGGACAAAAGCTGAGGTTTTTGGATGACGCTCATTGCAGGTATGTTGACTGGATATTTACTGTTGGGTTTACTGGTGGAGGTGAAGCCCATACTTCTTCTAATGACCTCTTTTCTTACCATCATATTTCTTCCCTCTTGCCAGACCAACTATTTTATTTAGTGTGTTTTAGAAAGTTCTGCTTATTGTGCAGATAAAAGACCACGGGTGTTCATTGTAAAGGCCTAGAACTAGGTCATTCAGTTCCCCTTCCAGATTTAATCTTCTTTCTCTTTTGTACTAATGAACCTGCAATGGAGGTGGCTTTTTACATTCTTTGGGCATTGAAATGAAAGCTGCCAGCATTTCAGCCCAAGCAAAAGTATGAGAAAAAGCTCTATTTAGTGCTGGAGAGAAAACATCTGGAGGTCCCCGTTGTCATGCCAGGTTCTTTGAAGAGATTTTGCTTTTCTAAAGCAATTGTTCACTCACATATTTCCATGAGCTACATTTCAGGAGGGGAGCTGAAAATTATATTGACTTCTCTCTATACATAACAGGCACAGCAGCATTAACATCAGGGAATACTCCCTTTGTGTCCAGCCCCTCTGCAATCTCCCCTCCTGAAATTTGGCCAGTAAATCAAATACTATCTCGGGGTGTAAACTTTTATAGTCACCAATGCCTGATATTTTTCTCCTTGTGGGACTGTAGGGGTGACAAGACAATGATGAGGGTAACATCATCAGCTTCAGCCACTGCTAAGTTTATGGTGTAAAATGCCTCTGTTCTCCTCCAGGATTTTGCTTTTAAGGGCAGGGTAACATCACAAGCACTTGTTTTCCCTGTGATTCAACATACCATTTTCAATAATGAAGCTAAAATCCCAGGTATGCAGTAACTTCCATGGCGAGGCACTCTCAGGAGAGCTAAAAAGTAGAGTAATCTGTAATGATCAGAGAGAGAACCCACTGAGAAGGAACCTGGTTTTGTTATTAGCCTGACAGATCCAGGCAATATTTCTCTGAACGCCTGGCTTGGCTGTGGTAGGAGTGACTTCAGCCCAGGAGCTGAAGACTGAAAGCTGCAGGTCCATGCCATAACATATTTTCCTTTCTCACTAACTAGCTCACAAGGTTAATATGCAGAGAGCTACTACTCCTCCTACAAGCAGATCATTTCTCAGTTCATTAAACATTATTGCAAAACTACCAGTAGCACTTCAATTACTCACCTCTGGGATGGCTTACAACTAAGCAAGAGCAGAAATATATATTAAACAGTTTATTCCAAGGAAATTTCATGCTCTGCAAGCTGATTTCAGTTATTTGGTTTCTTTGGTGGGGGTGGACAGAGAGAGTGGCTTTGTCTAGAATAAAGTATTTTGTTAATGCTGAAGAGGGGTGCATTTATTGGTTGAGCAAGCATTCATTTTGTTTCCAGAATGGACAGAGCTGACCAGCCCCTTCATTCCCACCTCTTCCATCACCTTCCTTGATGCTCTCCCTCCAGCAATATGAAAATGTCAACCCTGCACCATTTTTCCCAACTCCATGGCTCCCTAGGAGAGGTCTCCTGCAGACACACGGGGCCATCCCTATTCCTGAACCCATAAGTGTGAATTTCAAATCTTGGCACGGCACAAAGGAACTATCAGCAAGTCACTTTTGCACCCTGCTTTTCCTACTGAAAAGGGGCTGGAGGAATGGGATCAAGGTTTGAAGAAGACAGCAAGGAGCCAGAGGAGCTGAAAAATGTGACCAGATGAATGCTGTATTTCAGCCGAAAAGTCCCCAATAACACTGCTGGTTTTGGTAAGAGGAGAAGACATTGGCAACATGCTGGGGAGGGATACTTGCTGCTGGTAAAGAAAGGAGTGAAATCTTGGAAATTTGATCAAGTGCAAAGGTGCCTTTAAAACCATGCTAGGCACACGTTATCCAGTTTTACTTGTAAAAGGTATTTTCTTGAAAATATGAACAATTTATGACTTTCAGATCTACCCTGCAGCAGAACTCCATTCCACACCTCCAGAACAGTTACCAGTCCCATGAAACCTCAATTTTTCATCCAAACAACAGCCAGACCTAATTTCTTTTCTTACAAAAGAGCTGATCAAGGAATCAATTTCCAGCTGGGTCTCAATCATCAACATTTAATTAAAAGCAATGCCACAAGTCCTGAGAACAACCCCTCTGTTTCATAATACAAATCAGTCCAGTTGTTCAGTTGGGAGCAAACAGCTTTAGTTCTACCTTTTCCCTAGTTGTCAAAATTGTTGTATGACTGCCAATTTGAGAGCATAAATAACACTGATTTAGATCTGTGTTCCCAGCTGTGAATCCAAATCTGAAACCTTTATTGTCTCTATTTTGCATTCAAAAGGAGTTACTTATGGACGTAAAGACTTATGGAAGTAAAATGACTTATGGATGGCATCTTCCAGAATTCAATGGATAGACTCCAAAAGACAATTTAGCCTGGTATCTATGTTTTCCAGTGTTATACCTTCTCTTAAAGACAGACTTCTTTTCAGGATGTCTGTTCACCAGTTCTACTGGTTTCAAAGTCAGCCACAGGCTGGGTTCCATCATGCAGCTCCTGAGCTCAGGAGAGGTGCAGAGCCTGGGTTACAACTGGTCTCTCTGGTGGGAATCTCTGTAATAAAGTTGAAACCAGCCAGATCTTACCCAGCAGGTAAGGGATCCACACTTTCAGTGCATGACCAAGCTCACCTCTTATAAAAAGCATTAAAGTATCTTTCTGTCTTTAGTAAGGAGAGAAGAAGCTTACACAAAATGTTTATATTGATTAAGTGACACAATGAGCCCACACAACATTTAAAAGGGCAGTACTTCAATTAAACTGACCCAAGACAATCTGTTTAAATGTAATTCCAAATGGTTTTCTGATATCTAGACTGATGGGCTTGGTCTCTATGTTTTATGAGGAGTTGTTGCTTGCAGCATTTGCAATGCTCAAGTTATATTTACAGTTTTAATCTAGACCAGGGATGAAATTGTTAAAGATTATACTTTAATCTCTCTGACCTGCAAACTATATGGCTTGGGATTCTGTATCTTCTAATGAATGTGTTCCAGAATTGAATAACACATCTGCATGTCCTTTCTTCCTAGGAAACCTCGCTGCTTCCCAAACAAACAAGCTGGTTCCACTCATTCAATTTCCTGAAAGGGAAGGCAGTCAGAGGATTAGGGAAACTTTGGGTCAAATAGAGAAATACATTTAGGTGCCTACAGTCCCACAGGAATCAATGGGCACTCAGGCACCTAAGAGACTCACTGGAGCCTGTTCTTAAGTCATGTTGGTAGTTTCCAAAGGTGGTGCAGCAACAGCTGGCTGGCCATGTGGGCTGCATCCAAGCCTAGGTGTGCACAGCCACCAGGCAAGTCAGTAGGAAGAGACTGACTCCTGAATCAGTATTTTGTCTGTGCTTACTTTGTCATCTCTCAATTCACATTTGGAGGCAGCTGAGAATCATGTAAGGCCTATATCATCAAACCTGGTGGTTCTGAAAGTCTGTTCCTACACCCACAAACAATGCTGACTGTTCAAGTCATTTGGAGAGGAGCAGGCACTATCTTGTAATGTTGCACAGTGCCTACTACCATAGGCTCCTGGTCTGAGGGCAACTCCTAGTACTGTAACTAGCATGTTTATCATTAGTAGAAGCAACTCATAGTTTAATTTCAGTGGTATGATCATTAGTATGTCTTCCTCAGTCACAAAATCAGTCTGTTCCCCAGCATTGTTGATAGACCACCTTTTTTCTCTCTGAAGGAGCTCAGCCAGACTCTTCCTCACATATATATCTTTGTGGGAAACAGGTAAACCTAAAGCTTTCTCTTCATGTGTTTTCATACAAAAAAAAATTAGAAAACTCCTTTAGGCTTCATCTGAGCTCTGCACAAGTGAGAGGAGCCTGGGCTGCAGATTGCTGTGTAGCACTTGGTTACATTTACATGTCTGAGCCTGCCGTGCCTATACACCAAGGTATGTGGATGGGACCACCACGGATCACACAAGACCATCTGACTCTTAAACCTCTATCACACCTGACACAGTTTAATTAATGTAGATGAAGGTTAAATACTACTGTGAAACCACTCACCTGAAATGACCCCTGTTCCTCAAGACCAGGCTGAACGCAGCTGCGACCATTATCTGCCTCAGTGGTGTGAGCTCAGTGCCAGTTTTCTGCTGTTGGCTGCTTTGCTCTCCTTTTTCTCTTTTCAAGTCATGGGTTTTAGCACTTTGTGCTAGAGAGATCACTGCTCCTTCCCGAGTAACAATGAGGTGCTGCCTGCTGGCTGCAGCAGATGTCATTATTCCACAGAACTAAGTGTCCATGGGATCACAGCATGCTACAGTTGACAGATCTGAGAGTGACAATGCAGAATGACCTGGCCCACTCTACAAGCCTCAAAAGAAAGAGGCAATAAGGCATCTCAACAAATCCCCTTACTTCAGGGCTAATATTTCCATCAGCAGCTAGAACTTTCCACATAGCTGTCCTTAACAGAACCACAATATCAGCAAAAAAATAAAGTCATTCAGTACCTTCTTACATTGCAGGAAATGCTATGAATGTATAATTATTTATTTATGTGGAAGATTCCCCACAGAGTATCAGCAAGTCCCTCCACACACGAGTTGAAGATGCCAGGCTACATTTTGGATTAGAGCTTCTTCTGTAATACAGCTGCAAGGATGGCAGCAGGGAGGCTGCTGGACCCAAGTTATTAATGTGTGCTACTTGTGGTTTGAGGTCTTACCAATGATGAGATCAGGCAAGGCCTTGGGCAGGAACAAGCCCTTAGAGCTGCATGGTAGGACATTACTCTCATGGAATGTACCCTCAACTCTGTGGGGATGGAACCAACCAAGTTACTCTGGCAGGTGCTGGTAAAAGGGCAATTTGTTTCCCTCCATCACTGAGCCTGGCTTACGCTCCTGTGTACCTCTGCAAAGACAGGGAACACACCCCTGCTTTAATCAGAAAGACATTCATTATTTTAGGAAAACAGTTTCCAATTACCAACACATTTCTCTGGAGCCATGTCTCGGCATTGACTGCAATCACAAGCCCATGAACCAGGTTCTCACTCTATGCAAGTCAACTCCAATCATATATAACTGGCTCCAGAGTTTCAGAAACTCTGGCCTCGTGGGCACAGCATACTTTCTAATCACATCATCTTGTAAGTCATTGTACTGTAGCTGATCCTTCGCTCCTAATAATGATCAGAATAATAAAAAGGGTTAAAGTACAAAAGGAAGGTTCAGTTTTACAAAGCTCTCTTTATCTACCTGAATCTTGCTAAGGTCAATAGAAAGTCTGCTTCTGACTCACAACGACATTTGAATCAAGAGCTGAATACACTTCACACTTTGTACAATTTCAGCTCAGGAAGGAATTGACTTCCTTAAAGATCATGTGGTAACAACTTTTATCCTTTCCTAGCAAAAGTCCTAGGAGTATTCTCCAAATCAGAGCATTTTTCTTTTCTGTAAGAGTTTTAATAAAAGTTATAGTTTTGATCCTATAGATGTTAAAAACTGGTTTCAGCCTCCTTTCAAGAAAAAATTTCCACTGAAACTCAAATGGCTGAGAGCATTTGAGGGCCCATCTCTAATGGGCTGCTTCAAACTCTTACAGCTGAGGGAAGGGAGTAGGTGCCCAGACATTGTCCATACCTCAATCCACTCAAACATCCTTATGGGACCAGCCAGCCTGGACTGGCACTGGAGAGGACCATCATGTACAAACTTCTGATTCCTAAAGGTTCTTTCTTTGAATTCTGCCATATTTTTGAATGGTTTTGAATGGCTGGACCATCACAACTCTTTCCTGTAGACAGGTGGGTCTGGCACGCAGTCACTCTTACTGGCTCCATGTACATGAGCACCAAGCTCTTCTCCCCCTCATTCCACAAGGTCCGAGACCATCCCTTCTCTCAGCCTGCAGAGAACTAAGTGGAGAAGGAGTGACTGTTTAAGCCCTAAAAGCAGATAATTTACTGCTGATTCATCCTCCCAGCACTGGCTTGCTGTCTGAGGATGGGCAGCACTAGTTGGTGGAAACTGTGGAGATGCACTAAAGCAGGTCTGCCTCTTCCTGGGACACTTTGCCATGAGCTGACTTTCACCTGTTATGAAGCCATAGTTGTCATTTCCTGCCTCTCCCAGTAGATTTCTTTCTTCTCTCTGAAGTGGTGTGCTGGGACTCTTCCTCACATCTTTTGCACAGGGCTCTGTGGTACTCCTTCACTGAGCTAGGAGTCATCCATGATGTGCAGCCGCTGTATGGAAGGGACAGATCTAAAACCAGATTTTCGGATCCTCTACCTCTCAGGCAGACGTAATTTGGGGAACAGTTGCACATGGTTCATGCCTGCAACCACGTGGGAATTTTACCATATCTTGACTTCCACATTCCCCTATGTAAGCTCTACAGTCATTTCTCCCGGCTCCAGTGTCACTATTTTCAGCATATGCTGTCTTCCAGTGACATCTAGGGATAGAGACTGGAAATCGCAAGCTGAACGCTTACACGGGCATAGTTTAAAACATATTTCAAACTGATAAAACTTGGTTCTTCAATAAGCCAAAAGGCTTAAGGAACAATTGTAATTAAGATCGGGTGAAAAGAATCTTGCACGTTTTGCAGGATTGAATTGATGCCCCGAGTCCCATTCCTTGACTAATGTGCATTAGCATTAATTTCGTAAAGTGCCTACAGAGACATGGCTCTAATTGACATAACATTTTGTTCTGGTACAAAGATAAAAGTACATCAGTACTAAAGACAAAACACATGAAAGGGAAAATGTCATCAGGAGGATAAAAACTCTTTGAGGTCAAAAGATCAAACAAGTTGCTTCAGTAGCTGGATCCATTATTTACTCATTGCTACCACTACTAAATTACTCATCACATTTATGTATCAGTCCCCTGATCACAGAGAGTCACCGTGCTTGGTGATTCACCTACATGGAACTAAGATATGGGCCCTGATCTGGAGCTCTTACCTGCAGGACAAGGCAGAACTGAAGGATGGAGGCAGTAGAGCAGAGGGAACGGTGGCTCAATCTACACTGCTTTGCAGCCTGGCTTAGTGTTAGACTTCAGTTCACAGTGTACAACAGCTTATCCCTGCAGGATCAAAGCAGAAGCAGCAGCAAGTCTTCCCACTATGCCTTCATTTCTTTATGGAGCACAGGCAGGCTTCCTCCAGAGCATAACCAGGGACAGCCAAGCAGGATGACAGAAACCCACTATGTGCCTGTGTAATACATCACAAGAAAGATGCAGAAATGTATAAGCTGATTCTTTCAAAACAGACTTTGTGTGATTGTACAATTTATATCTTTTTGTTTGGGTTTTCCTCGTAAATCTAGACTTCCTAAGTATTCACAGCCCAACAACAAAAAGAATTCTGTGCTAATTCATGCCCGGACCTTTGCAGAACCTAAAAAATACATCTCTTTGATGGCAGAAGGAAATGTAGAACATATTATCAAGAAAAGACCTCAAGAGAAGTGTTTATACACATATCAGAGGCCTGCATGTCCAAAACCAAAGTATTTAAATATGCTTACATGGACAAAAATGTGTGGAAAGAGAGGGGACAGAAGCAAGCTGCTGGTTTTGTAAGAACTTTTATTCTGAGCAAACAAAGTTGTGCCACCTATGGCCCAAATTCAGTGAACAGAAAAAATTCATCTCTAAAGTAGAGGTCAAGTAAAGTTTTGAAAAATAAAAGTCAGTGGATGCTTTGCCAGTATCAGCACTACAAGACATAATCCTGAGAATATGGTCTATCAAATGCTATTAAATCAAGGGCAATTTCTCTTGATAAGTGTATAGGAAGTAACTGGGAAAAAAATCCATCCCTTTGCTCCCAGCAATCACTTTGTCAGGTCACTAAACCACTAGAGAAAGCACCAACCCTTTTGTTTCTGGTTTTGCCACAGTTGTTTCTATCCCACAGCAGTGCTGCTCAGCAGCCAGAGCTGGTGGCCTGTCCTGGTGCGGTCACAGGCAACTTGCATTTTCCTAATGCCCATCAGAGCACCACCAGTTGCAGCAGGGTCTCCAAAACCTCCACATGGGGACTTAGGAGAAAGCACTGCTTGAGAGCTGATTTAGGGAACTGAAATAAATGCAGCAGGAACTCTTCCGGGCAGGAAATGCCTCTTAGTGGAGTATAGGACAGACATCAAATTTAAAAGCCTCACTGCAGAAATGTAACAACTAACTCATTAACTTGGAAGATCCTTATGTTGTCTCTTTATACTCAGTTGCTTAAGCTAAGCTTTCCTTTAAAACACTTCTAAAGCCTTCCTCTTGGAAACATACCACAATTTCAATATTTGTAGACTGAAATCAAATTCAGACAGCTAAGAAAATAATAGGAACTAATAGGAGGCTAAAGATTACCTCCTATGATTTAGGTGAACATTGGCCTTGATGATTTGTTTTTATTCCCGTAATCTCCACAGCCAACAAGTGACAATTTTCCCTCTTCCGAGAGTCCTGCCCTGAAGTTAGAATGCTGCTTTCATGAGACAGACAAAAAGGAATTAAATGGCTAGAGGGACACTGTAATGTCCATTTCTGTGTGGCCAGGTCACATCCCATGAGCAGAGCACTCTGGTACTTTGAATTTACTGCCAGAGACTCTGCTGAGTCAGTCTGAACCACTAGGAGAAGCAGCCAAGACTTGGAAATAGCACAGGTGCTTTTGCACAGTGTAAACACAAGGCAGCAGACACTGCCACATTCAGGCTTTTCTTCAGGTGGCAGGAGTGTGAAGGGCTCTGCATTGCTCTCTGCATGGAAGCAGGATGCAAACACCTGCTTCCCTCAGCCTCTCCAAAACTGATTTGTATCTTCCATAGACCTACCAGAGGATGATCTAATTGCAGGGTGATTTAAATCAGTACTGGAACTGACTTCTACTACCAGGACAAATGAAACAATTTGATGACCCCAAGAGACGTCCCTCCCCTCAGTACCCTCAAACACAGCACAAATGGCAGTGATGGGTGAAGACTCCAGGTCCAGCTACTTTCAAACAGAACAAAGTTCACAATATTTTTAATTAAGACCACTTCTGAACAATTAGAAAGTTTCTCCATGTCACTGCAACCATCTTACTGAAAGGAAAGGCATTTAAGCTCAGAAAATACTCTTTGCTCAATATCATGTGTGAGGAATTCACACTGAATTCTCACTTATGTGATTTATTTTAACTAATGTGTGGATTAATTTATGGGCTACTGTTTACTAAAGGAAGCTGAACAGTGTTTTTGTTCTGTACCTTAAAATTCATCTCCAGATGTGCACTCTGCGTTGCAGGTGTAGGTCACAGACACCGTGTCAGATAGTGACAAGTATCAGTTTGCAGGGCCATCTTTCCCTGGTGTTACCAAGTACATGTGTGCTCACACTGATGTCTGTTCACTGGGATGCAGCCAGGAGCCGTCCCATCACAGAAATTTCCTGGTAAAGAGTAGCTAAAGGCTGCTTCCTCTATGAGAGGGGCTGCCCTTCAATAGATCCCAGCAGGATCCTTGGGAATAGACCATTTTAACCCTTCTTACCCCAGAATTGCTGTCCAATTACAGATCAATGCTTTTATGTAATTTGCTGCGTCTACCTAAAAGGGCAACCTTCCATTTCTGGGAGAACCATTTAAACAGCCCTAGTGCCACCCATTCCCTGGGGTCAGCTGTCCTGTGACAGCCAAGGCTTCTCTGAGTGTACTGTAGGAACAGAGCTGTGCCTGTCTGATGGTGAGAGGGACTGCAAACACCACTGACAGCTAAATCCTCTCAGTGAGGAGCGGGACCACTCCACCTGGAAACACATCTGCTGAATTCAGCTACTCAGAACTTGGGGAGCTGAGCCTGGATCATGGGTTGTGTGGGTTTTCTGATTTGAAGGTTTTTGATTATTTTTTTTTCATAATCACAGCAAAAATGGGCTGTAAATAAAAATAAGGAGAATAATAAAAATAACCCCATTTATCATATACACAAGTCCTTTTAATCAGGCCCCAAATTCATTTCAGAAATGTGCTGTCATATGTCACAGATGAAAGATATTCTAAAAGAGCTGAAACCAAACTTGAGCACATTTCTGGCTTTATCCTAAAATACTATGCATTTTGCTTATTCAAGAAATTATTGATCCTCTTCTATCCAAAGTTTTAGACCTCAAGCCAAATACAAGGCAATCATCTTGTTTTAGAGCCACAATATTCCAGGACAAGTCACAGTATTTTTAAGTTGGTTAATACAGATTATGTTAGAAATGTAAGGGAGGAAATATAACATTTCTGTACGAAATCAAAGCTGATTTTACAGGAGGATCACACATATCACTACTAAATTATGTTACTTTTATCTTCCACCAAAAAAATATAATCCGCCTTAACAACAGCATAAAATTCCATTTGTTTTAGAAAAGCATACATCAAATAACACTGGCACACTTCATTCTAAAATACTTTGTTGTCTCAGCTCTGTAGCAATACTCCAATACAGGTTAAGACTTGTTCATTAAGAGCTCAATGACAGGCACGCAGCAAACTTAAAAAAAGGCAAGCCAAGTACAAATCCTCTTTTGAGATTATTTTTGCATTTTTAATCTATATGGGAAACAGTAGGCATGAAACATCTATACAGCAAACATAAAACAGGTATGCCATTTTTCCCTTAAAGGTCTCAAGAGCTTTTGATCTGGCAATTGGAAAACAACCTTCATGTTGCCATGCCCAGGGGACAGATTCCTGACTAAGTAAGGATGTAGAAAGTCGAAGTTCTTAAACACACACAACCCTCTAAGCTCACTTCCATCTCCTCTGTGTCAGCAGCACAGTAGAGGAATTCTCAGTGACACCGATCAATACTGAACAGATACAAGGGCCAGTAACTCCTACTGTGTCTCACAGTGGGCTGTAAAACACACCTCCCCCCACTTTAACAGGCTAAATATTGATCTTGTATACATTTGCAAATAGTGTGAGGAACTACTGAGCCACTATTAGATATAACACATGGATCCTGTACACTAGAGCCTTGCAGAAGGATTAGGGAATTAATTGCCGACTGGAACTCAAGGTACATCTGTCCTACACTGCAAAATTAGAGTAGTACAGTCTGTAAGAGTGCAGTACATCAGATAAAATTTAAAAACCCCACAACAGGGTATGGCATTACAGCAGGGATATCTGATTACTGCCTGACTGTAAATAACACATGCATCTTCAGGGCAACTACATACCAACTATAAGCAGGATGGCAGTATAGGAAAAATGAGGAGTTCTGTCCAACTGTTATTTCAAATCTTTGAAACTTAAGCTTCAATGACTTTGCATTTTAGAGTTTTATAATGGCTTTAGATGTATTTAGAGCTTTAAATGTCAAACTTTCAAGGACATTTAACTAGGATTTTTAAAGATACAGAGAGAGAGAGAAAAAACAATGTTACAGAGGTCTTGCAGTCCGGGAATCTAAGTTAATGGAAAAAACCTTCAGATATAAACATATTTCCTAAGACAGTTTTTTTTACTAGTTCCCTCCTCCCCCTCCAAAGCAGCTCTCCAAAACAAAATGTTATTCATTTAGGCTGTGCAAAAATGGAGTTCAGGAATAAAGGTTCAAGCAAAACCACTGAAGCAATGAATAGCATGCACACACAGCCCAGGCATTTCTCTTTTCAGAAGTTACTCCACTTGAGATTTATCTGCCCATAGTTGTGCTCCTCATGCTCATCTCTGACACAGAGTCAGATTTAGCAGACCCTAGGTGACAGTAAAGGGCCTAATAGGTCACACAGTAAGAGGAAGTAGGCATCTTACAGATTTAAATTACTAAATCTCATATTCT
Organism: Nicator chloris; assembly: GCA_013400495.1. Lineage (NCBI taxonomy): Eukaryota > Metazoa > Chordata > Aves > Passeriformes > Pycnonotidae > Nicator > Nicator chloris. The sequence goes on along the minus strand of WAAE01012690.1, from coordinate 125,685 downwards.
ACAAACAAGAACTGCCAGCAGCATTTGGGAAGCGAGGGTTGCATTGCCCATAGCTGCATTAAGTAGATGTAGACTCAGAACAGACAATTTAGTGAATTTATTTATGCAACACCTTCCTCCAAGGTATCAGCTGAGAGTCAGCTACAACAGCCTAATAAAACTATGCACAAGGCTGTGAATTCAAAACAAGTTTCTACATCCAGTAACATCTTGAGATTAAGCCTAAGTATCACTAAGAAGGCAATCTTGACTGGTAGGTCTGAAGGACACAGACTTCACAACATCCCAACAAAAAACCACCATTCTTTGCAGTCTGAGCTTGGCCAGCCTCAAGGCTTACTAGTGGACTTCAAAAGAGTTTTCTATGGTAAGCTTCTTTTTACTGCCTTGACAATTATGAGCCACATCCTTCAACATTTTTTAACCTATTTTGGAATAGATAAAAAGATTGAAACCTGCCTTCATTCTGAAGACAGATTTCTGTGGCAGCACTTGAAACAGTTATTTTCCAAAGCCTTAATTTTCAGCATTTTTAAAACATAGGTATGTATTCCAAATAAGTTTAGCTTTCCCACAGAAGTTTCAGAATAAGATGACAAAACATGATATTGTTGAAGCCTTTCATCTAGAACACACTAAGAGGTTTGGGCTTGTAACAAGGCTAATTACAATCTTAGAAACAGTTTTAGTTTAAAACACTCATGGACAAAAATTTCTGCTTTCCTTCTAGAAGGATTAAATGGTTTGCTGCCACAACAAATCTCACCTCTTTAAAACTTCAAATGTGTTACATCTCATTCCTTATCCTTATAATTTTGCCCTTCAAAGATCAAAACACAAGCATCTGCACCCAAGCCACCTATCAACTGCAAGGTTCCTTCTATTAGAAAGGATTTTTAAATGAGGAGGAAGAAAACCAAAGTTTTTTCTTATTTATTCCACACAGAATGACTATGGAGAAATGACTCAAGCTTAGATAGTAAAAGTTAAAGGAATGCCATCTGAAATTAAGACTGACTCAGTAACATGAGACCTGCTAGTCATTTGTTAATTTTCAATTCAAAGCCCACTAGAAGTACTTGTATAATACCAGCAAAACAGAAGATATTGCTTGTTTTTCCTCTTGGGCAGGAGGACAAGCTTTAAATGAGAACATCAGTTTTTCTGGCATGTAATAAAATGAAAAGCACTAATTGTTATGTACCCCCAAAAGACTGATTATTTTAGCAGTTAAGAATCAGGACTAGGTAAACTTGCAGTAGAATGACTTTATTCTGCTTATCTGCAAGACTTGCGTAAGATTTATTTTGGGATTGCCATTTGGTATGTGGGTATTTTGCACTTTGCACGAGGCATTTCCTTCTCCTGAACGTATTGCACCTTAACAAGATACAATCTTCTGGAGCATCCTTTCTCTGGAACAATTAAGATCTGTAACATCAGGCAGAATTTGTGGAGATTGAGAGACTGCATTTCTACAAGTGGAATTGTCTAGACCAGACGGAGAAAGACATCATCATATAATGCTCCCCTAATAGTTGCTAGCGCCTTAAGTATTCATTTCTGAACTCAAAAATCTAAAAAAAAAGAAAAAAACAGTTCAAATAAGTTAAAACTGAAACATTTCTGTTTAGAAAGGAAAATATGAATAGGAAATAAAGTACAGATACATGTGATATTAAATAATACAGTTTTGCCTAATTCTTTACTACTTAGGAAGTAAACAATTTTATCAATTTCATAATATTTTTTTTCTGGCTAAGTTATTAGTAAGTCTTAGCAGTAAAGAAATGTCTCTTTGTTTCCAGAGAATACATCATATCACATGAAGTTTTTTAAACATTTCCCACTATTGTTATGGTTTTGCAGCTTAGCATGTTCTGAATTGTTTCAGAAAAAAATTCCATGTCTACCTCAAAAGGAAGACAACATCTGCTTGTTTCACCAAATGAATTAATTTCATTCTTCACAAGACATATACTACAAGCAGAATAGCAAATGCCTACAGCTAACTAAAACTAGCTTAAAAGCATGGTGGAACAAACCTATTGTAACCTCCAGTAATGCTGGAAGACTTGCCTTCTAGAAAAATAAACCAAATCAGCTTTTTGTAGTAACACCCAAACACGATTACAAACCCTCCGTGTCAACCATCAGTCCTAGGAAAACTTTTCCTAACAGGGAAAAGGTTAGCACAGATCCTGTTCCCTTCCCTGCTCCTGCAGCTAACACTATCAGCTCAGACAACACCCTGCTTGCCAACTTTCAATGCAGAGTCATGGCAGAAGCCAACACTATGTCTTTTCCCTTACTCAATGACAGAGGAGATACAATATTCCATCCACTTCCTTCAAATGTTTTGGGACTTTTGCCCAAATGTTTTGCCTTGAGGAGCTCAGCTTGCTTTACCCCTACTTAGCTTCACACTAATACCTCATAGTCACTGCAATAAATTTTAGAGAAGATCCAGTTACTTACACAGCAAACAATTGATGTCTTATTATGCTGCTACTAAGGTACACCTACACTACAGGCTTTAAAGATCTAGTCTTACACCTACAGAGTAAGATCACATCAAGCTAATCTACTGATTAATCAGCTAGTACTTAATCATGTAGATTTTCCAATTTCTTCAATCAGCAGTGAGCTACACTTGCCACAAAGCAGTTCAGCCATTCTTCAGCAAGGCTGCAATGCTAGTTTAAAACTTAGGCTAAAGCATTTCAAATATCCCAGAAATTATACGAATAAACTTTTATTTTTAAGCAATAACACACACTATTTGAATAAAACTCACACATTTAACTCAGGTGGAGAGTACTAAACTGGACAATCATCACTAATACATTTCCATTGGAAATGTGTTAAAGTTCACTAGGGTCTTCATTACCATCTTACTGAAGTTTTCTGATGTGTTTCTAGTCTACACACCACCTGTTTCATGCAGTCATGCAAATCAAATTGTAAATGTTCAGGTAACAGGGAAGTCCATTCACTGCAAAAATTCATTTTTCACAGAAGAGACAGGCTAGGTAAGACCAATACTGCAGGGTTCTTCATAAGAGTACGGGCATGTTAGAAACCATGAACTTTCAGTTGTTCTTCCTTGACAATGCCAATCTAAAGGAGAGAAAAAATGTATTTTAGTAAAGCTTACATATTTAGGCTATTACAGTGATACCAAGTTACCATGATCTTATACTTTGATTAAAGAAACTGCTATACCGTGTATACATTCAATGAAACATTTTTGTAGTTTACAGAATGTTTCTGGGCCAAGCAGAAGAATTGACTAAACAAAAAGAAATCTTATCAGACATCTGATTAGTTCTGTAGTCCTAGGACTCATTCTTCAACAGTGTAACAACTCTGCATCACCATTTGCATGAGAGTAAGTCTCTTTCCTCTACAGTGTTTTCAGTCTCACGATTATGGTTGGCATCAAATACTCGATTTTACAAGCACAGAGCTCAAATTGCACTGCCAGAGAACAAGTGATGTGTTGTAACAGTGCAAAGGCATTCTACAGTGCTTTGATTCTTACCAGAGACTTACTCTCATTCTGCAAGTGTCATTTTACTTTCTGGCTGAAAATACAAAAGAACTACAGTGGCCATCTTTAGCTGATTAATTAGCATCAGTACCACCTGTCACCCTAGTGCTTCCAGAGAGGTTTAGATATTTATCTGCAGTCCCTCACCTCCAAGAGGAATTGGCAAATGTTCTTCCTCTGGTCCCCTTGCAGCTGGATAACTTCACCGTATTCAGGATGCTCAATCACAGTACCATTACAAGCAAATTTCTAAGAGAGAAACATCCATATTATAAGACATCTGATGTACATCATGATTTTGCTTAGTCAGCCTTTTCAGAAGAACTTTGTCTCAGAAGCTGCTTACTGTTTTGATGCCAAGCCAGGCAAAGGTTAAATCAATTTTACTGTCTCTGAGAGCAAGTGGAATTTATCTGCTGATACCTACATACACAAACTAAACTGCTGATGGTAAATTCAGGCAATGACAGGATTAGCTACTGTGCAAAAGGAAATGGTCAACAGTAATTGCAAGAATGAAAAACAAAGCCATAAGGTACAGCCTTTCAACCCCACACTATTTTAAAATAAGTATTTTTATCTTGGCAAAACTAAAGGCCTCTATTTTGAGCAAAAACCCAGTTGTAACAGAGGCAGGAATAAAAACCAGCTCTACTTTAAAAACAGAAGATATTTCACATCATGAAAGCCATGTATCTGTGAAATTTTAAAGAAACATTCAGAATAAATTTTATTTACTTATTTTTAAGATAGGTTTAACGTTTTAGCAAAATCAGCGTCATTGGACACTGATAGGTGTTTTGAGAAAGGGAAACCACTCTAATATGAAAGTGGTGTGCACTGGAAAGAATGAAGTTACATAAATATATTGTTACTTAGAATTAAAAGCTATCTTATTCCTTTATATGCAATCATTATCGAATCAAATCAGCAACTTTACCTTTTTGAAAGCTTTCACAAGTTTCTTCTTGTCATAATCATCTGCAATGCCCTGAACAGTTGTTAGTGTCTTTCTTCCGTTCCGTTGCTGGATCCTTATATGAATGTAATCCTCAGTCCCCGCCGGGAGTAAGTCGTCGCCCTTTGTTGCATCAGCAAAGGGGTCTGCAGGAGGAAAAAGATTCATGTAATTCCCACAAAGGAAAACACCCAAGTTCAAAACTAAAGAAGGAAGATTCTCACTTCACAAAAAAATTGTTATTATATTCAGGGTATCATCTTGACGTTGAATCCCTGTTTAAAAACACACTGTTAAAACCAAAGTGCTTTTTCCATAGCTGTATTAAGTGTCATTACACTACACACTCAGGACAGCCCTCTCAACTACCATGCACCATTTCTTCAATGCCTTCTCAGGTATGAAGGATTTTCTGCTCCATATCAGTTTACTTAAATGATATCAATTTACTTCAACTGATTTACTTCAATTGTTTCTTGCGAATTGTAGATCCTGAACCTGAAAACATGGTTCTGGAGAGAACATCGAACGCATGTAACTTTTAGACAGCCGTATACATTTAAAGAGAAATAAAGTACTCTTATCAGATCAACTGATAAGAACAGAGAAATAGAAAAGCTCTAGAACAAACAGTTCCTTACAGGTCCAGAACAGAAATCTTACCCTGTTGTAATCCCACAATTCCAGCATGTTAAGGCATGGATGTAACTCTTGGCTACTAACAGAAATAAAAGAGAGATACACTCTAACAGATGCCAGAGGCTGCCTGTAAAACAGAACTCCTCCAGTCAGCAGCTTTAGTCAAGAATTGTAACAAAATGAATTTAGGCTTGGACTGAAGAAACTCAGTTCTCAAATTCTTCCAAGCTTAGCATTTATCTAGCACAGATAAAACAGAAAAGCATTTAGAAAGAAGGGGGCTTCTGGGTTAACACTTCTTATACTCTGTACTTCACAAGAAGATACTTAATCAAGAAATTTTACAGCTTTACAAATCTCCTATAAACCTTGAAGCATAAAGTACCTTATTACTTTTTAAGAACAATCACAAGTAATTGTGATTGCACTAATCAGAACAATATTTAAGAGCCCATGTAGGTTCAATAGCCATGCAAGCTACAATTTCCCAAACTTCCATTCAAAACCCAGATCTGAAAACACTGGTCAAGTTTTGCCATCCACCAGAAAAAAATGCCCCAAATGAGTAAAACTTCAGCAGAAGCACAAAAAAAAAGTAGTTCAGCTGCAGACTGACAGATCCTTGTAGAAACAAGAATGACATGAGCATTAAAGGCATTGAAAGCATAATGAGGATTCAAGCATGACAGGAAACAAGCACAGCATTGGGAATCTTGACTAGCTCAGCTTCTACTACAGAATTTGTTAAACCATGCTGAATTTTACTGTCTCCCACAGCCTGTAGCTCAAACACTAATAGAAAATTTTAGTCAAAGAAAAAGAGGACTTAGGCATGCAGATCACTTGGTAGAGTTTAGGACTCTAGGTTGCAGATAAGCCAAGATAGCTTGGCAGAGTTTAGGGCTCTAGGCTGGAAATAAGCCAGCACTGTAGGTGTCAACACTGGATCCCTTCAAACAAATCCTCTGGGTGGCACTTTCCTTAAGCACAGGGTGAGCTCCCAAATCATGACTGAACGTAACCTTCTCACATGGCTTATACGTGCAGAAGATTAGAGTCAAAGTCAGACCAAAAGCCTGAGACTATTGTATAAAGTGCTAACTTGCTCACTTCTGCTGCTTATAGATAAGGCAGGAGGAGAACGCTGGCCCGGCACGGTTAAACTTCCCTGCTGATAGGAGAGAAATGCTCTGCCATCTGCGTAGTTCACTATAGAAACAATAACCTTTGCAGGGCTTGTATAGCGTTTTGGGGCGTTGGTGAGGACAAGATGCGGCAGCAAACCAACCGTAACTGATGAAATTATTTCTTCAGCAGAGGATACGAGCCCTTGGTACGAGGTGTCAGAGCTGAGAACATGGCAGCCCCTCCTACGGGAGCAGCGAGGGGCTGATCCTCCCGCCCGAGGTCTCCTCACCGCACACACTGAGCACGTCCCGAGGCCGGCGACGCGGGCGGACAAGGACGAGCCGCCTCACGGAGCACCGCAGCGACAGCGACACTGCTCAATGTCACCGCGGGGGCGGGGGGCCCGCGGCCCTCGGAAGGCGGAGGCAGGACGGCGGGGCCGAGGGCAGGACGAGGGGGCCGGGGGCGATGGGTGGGTTTGCCGAGGGGGCGGCGGGGTGCCGGCGGCTCTTACCGAAGGATTGGAGGTTCTGGATCGAGGACATGCGACTCTGCGGCGAGAGGCTGGAGCTGCGGGGAAGCGAGTCCGCTCGGGTCACGTCTCCGGCTCCGCAGTGCCGGGCGGGGAGCGGGAGGGAGCGAGGGGAGGGGTAACAAAAGCAGAGGGACGCGGGAACCGAACCCGAGACGAAGGGCGAGAGCGAAAAGAAGGAGTAAGAAGATGAGGAAGCTCAAAGGGAAATAAAAAGTGGAGGGAGGGAGGGACCCCCCGCCCCTCGCCCGCACCGCCCCACGGCACCGCCAACGGGCGCCGCCCGCCGCGCTCCGCACAAAATGGCGTCCCGCACGTGACGGCCCCTCAGCGGCCCGGTGCACGGAATCACAGAATCAGTTAGTTTGGAAAAGACCTCTGAGGTCATCGAGTCCAACCCGTGACCGAGCAGCAGCAAGTCAACCAGACCATGGGACTGAGTGCCCCGTCCAGACGGTAACACCACCACCTCCCTGGGCAGCCCATTCCAATGTATAATCACCCTTTCTGAGAAGAAATTCCTGCTGATGGACAACCTGGACCTCCCCTGCTGCAGGCTGAGACTACATCCTCTTGTCCTGTTGCTGGTTCCCTGGGAGAAGAGACTGACCCCCACCTGACTACACCATCCTTTCAGGCAGCAGTAGAGAGTGATAAAGTCACCCCTGAGCCTCCTCTTTCCAGGCTTAACACCCTCAGCTGCTCCTCATATGACTTGTGTGCAAAACCTTTCACCAGCTTCATTGTCCTTCTCTGGACCTGCTCCAGCACCCCAATGTCCTTTCTCGTAACAATGTTCTCCTCAGTGGATCCCCAACAGCAGTGCTGATGTGTTGCTGCAGCTCCTTGTTCTCCATGCTGCTGGCCCTCAGGAACCCCTCTGCCCCAGCAAGGGTGACCCCCATGGAGGCCCTTCCATACTCACATCCCTTTGTCTTGGGTACTTTTCCAGCTGATCTGAAATGGGGCGAGCACATCCCCCTTCCCCATTAAAATATGTTGAAAACCCCACTCCCTCCGGCCCCCCTCACTGGAAAAAATGCTGCTTTAAATGCTGAATGTGGTGAGGGAGGCAGTCAGCACCCCACACACCTTGTGTGTCTCCACTTCGGGCATGACTTGGAGACACAAGTTCCACCTCAGCATAAGGAAGGACTTCTTTACACTGAGGGAGACGGAGCACTGGAACAGACTGCCTAGGGTGGTCATGGAGTCTCCACCTCTGGAGACATTCCAAGCCCACATGGACATGTTCCTGTGTCAGCTGCTTGAGGTCAGAATACCTTGGCAGGTGATCTCGAGAGTCCAGTCCAACCTTAACTATCCTGTGATTCTGAGAACTTTGCACCCTTTCAGGTGGGTGCAGCTGCTGTTCCCCATTCCCTAGAGAGCACCATGGATGGCTGGCATGTGGCCTCAAAGGACTCCTGTGTGACAGCTGCTCACTGTCCATCCCTGTTTTGGGAGGATATCAGCAGTGTATGGGCTGCAGTGGGAAAACTCTTCCTTTAAAATGGTGTGCAGGTGTTACAAAGCTTGCTGGTCCTTATGAGGTCATTAATGGCTTTGCAGATGTACAATGAGCTAATTCCACTGGCAGAAGTGGCAGTCTTTTTTTTTTGCTTTTTGGTTTTTATGCTGAACTTCCGTCCTCTTATATCAATGGGATATTTCTTTTCTGTGATCCAAGGTCTGGATCTGCAGTAGTTTTATGAATGCCAGTGTGCAACAGTCTAAGAAAGTTTCTAGTCCTGGCGCTTTGCAAGGAAGCTTTTCTTTCTCCCATGGGGAAGGCAAGGCCATTGGCCATGGCATAAAACCTCTGCTTACCCTTTGCTACCCTCGTCAATTAAACCTTTCACTGCACTATGGGCTGGAGAGGGAGGTTGTTTAACTCATTCCCAGGCAACTGCAAAAGGCACAATTGGGGCAGTAATGGGAGGATGGGGCAAGAGCTTGAGGCGACAATTTGGACAATGTCTGTGTGTTAAGGATGCAGAGCTAAACACTGAGAAACCTTCTGGGAAGGTTGAAGCTAGGCCACCCATCCTCAGGGACATGACCCCAGGATATCAATAGCACCTCTCTCAGAAAACTTTTATTACTACTAATGTGAAGAATTTTTGGCTCTGATACATTTTTGCTAATCCTATGTCTCTCTGCAAGATTTTGTTGTATCTTTCGTTCTCTCATCATCATCCCATGAAACTTTTTCCCAGCAGCAAAGCAGGTCTGTCACCCTTTTTTTTTTTTTCTCTTAGTCACTGTTTTTTGTTACCTTGGCTGCACCAGTACCAGTGTTAGTGGGGCACTGGGATGAGCCAGATCAGCAAACTGATTTGAGTTAAAAAATAAACTCAAAGGTTAAAGTGTCAGATCCACTCTGCTTGCATAATCCTGCAACAGTTGTGCTGAGATGACTGAGTAGGACAAGGCTGGGCATGGATGAGAGGAACAGTGGATTTTCAGACACAACCCCAAGTCTGAGTCTGCAAGTTTAGCTGAGTACCGCAGTCGTTGTGTCAGTTCTTCTGCTTACTCTGAATCTTCAAGCATTTAAAATAGTTTTACACTTCTAATTCTCACTGCATGGTTAATCCAGTCCTATGGGCTCATTGGGCAGCTGTGGAATTCATCCTGCAGTTTACAGACAAATGAGATTAGGTGTCTGGGGAGCAACAAAGCTCCTTTATAAGCCAAGAAGATGTGACTTTGTTATCCTTAAAATGAAACAACAATGAATAGTTCTGGCAACTGCAGAGGGAATGGAAACAACCCCCAACTGCACAGCTTGGCATGCACTGTGCAGCAATTAAAATAAAGGTGGTGGCCAGCACCCTCATTGTTCTCTTGCCAAACTTCCACAATGTCCCTGTGAATTGGCAGGGCCTCTGTCGGGCTGTGTCAATGCAAAGAGCTCTCCCTTTGCTGTCCTCCTCAGAGGGAGCTGCAGGTCTCAATGTCACATCCGTCACTGAGGTCTGACACAAATCCTGTCTGTGCCAGCACATTGCACCAAACTTTGGTGTCTATGTGCAGAGGCAGGTGGCATCTTGCTGGAGATGTGCTGCTCCTGCTATTGCTGCTCAACAGGACAGTTGTCCTGAGGTCCTTTGACCTGAGTCCTTCCCATTGCTCTTGAGCAGTCACTTGCGGCAATAGACCTGTGAAAGTCCTGGTTGTGAGGGGCTTCCAGTCACACCAGATTGAAAAATGTGTGCAAAGCAGACATGGCCACGCAGCAACCAAAAGAGATAGAAGCAGTTAAAATGGGTTTAAAAACCTAAGTGAAGGTAAGAGGTGTTGTTGCTTAACTGTTAAATTTCAGATTTTGAAAACTCTTAAATTTCCGATTTCAAAACCTCTTCAATTTCAGATCATCCTAGAGCTGAGGCTGGAGTTGATCTCATTCACTAATATTAGACATCAGGGTTTGAGCAATATTTTGGGAATGAGACACTTGTCTTTCCATGACTAATGTATAACCAGCCAACTACAGTTCCAGAAAAGAACATCATCTCTAATTAACTTGATCGCAGCTTCAAGCTATTTAAATGTAATAGTTGCAAGACCTGGTTATGAATAGCAATTAGAGATCCCCTTTCTTGCCTTTTACTGTATTTCAGTTCATCTGTCAAGCTGTATGTGAATCATTACATGTTATTTATGACTGGATAAGCCTCAGGGATTAAAACCAGGGGCTCACTGGCATACAGATGATAAATATGACATACTGAAGCCATAAAGTACACTTTTGTAAAAGATGTCACCCTAGTGCAGAACCTCACCTTCACTGGGTATTCTCAGAAGCACTTGAGATGCGCCTGAGCAGCAATGGGTAAGCCAGACCAGTGGGAGAAACATTGTTCTTCCAGAGAATTACTATGTTGGAAAAATGGGCTGGAAATGGCACAAGAAAGCCTTGCATCAGGCAAAAAATGTCAGTCATGCAATAGGGCTAAAGCTGTGCTTTGGTTTAGGACTCTGTATGACATCAGTCTTTGGTTGTGGGCATGTAAAAGGCCAGCCTTGTCTACACCTGCCCCTCTGTAATAACTAGAATGAACAACATGGTTTTTCAGTTCCTACAGACACAGTTCTAATATATACTACTATTATTTGCAGGTGCAGCACACCAGTATTTTGAGTTTTAAACCTTAGGAGCTTTTACAAAGCCAAAATTTAATTGAATTAGGGCTTGCTCCGGTAGGCAGATCTCTCGTACTTGGCCCTGCAGCCTGCCTTACCAGAAAATGTCAGACTTGCATGCTGACCTGTCCTCCGCAACGGCATGGAAACCCAATTACTGCTTGAAGCACATGGTGTTCAAAGAGCAGTTTAAGTTGCCTGACAAAGCGACTGTGCATGAAACATGCAAATGGCATGTAGCAGCACTGATTTCCATCCTGCATGCCAGAAGTGCAACTACTCTATACACAAACTCTCCTCCACTCCAGCGCCAGAAGCTGGCATATGTTGTCCTAATGTTGGCATTCTGAAAACAATGTCAAAGTGCTGGATCCCTGAGAGATACGCAAAAATGTTTCCAACCTTGATTCTTTTTCTTGGACTTTAATCTCCCCTGCTCTCACTACATGACTGTAACTACAATATCCAGCTCCATTTGGAATCTGCACATCCCAAATATCTGTGCAGAAGGCTGCCCAGTAGCTTTCTATCAGGGAATAAGAATAGCAAAAGTGCCAGAAGAAATCCTCCCTCTTCCATCAACAGAATAGTTTTTAAGGTGGCTGTAACTATGCCAAGCCTTGTATTTTTCCATCCAAACTCCAACTGGTGCAAAGCTTCCACAGTGTGCTAAGGAAGGGCTTGTGGAGAGTGGCTGAAGTCCTGAGCCGTAGCCTATACTTGAGCTGTCCAGCTGCTAACAAGTTGTCCCAATAAGCATGTGCTACTGGGGAGACTGGGCTAACTGGAAATTGTGCTGATGATAAACACCTGGATATCCAGCCTAACTCAAGAGAGACGGGGTTATCTGTAGTTTGGCTGAGCTTGTGTACGTGGTCAGATTTCAAGATACACATGCTTTCATTTGAAATGCTGGGCGTTCATTCCCTACTCAATAACGATTGCAAACAAGATGATAATTTCAGCATTAACCACTAGATGGTCCTCTTTCTCAAATTAAAAAAAAAAAAAGTAGCTCCAAAATAAAGCCGGTCCTGGCTTTTCTCTGAACCTGAATGCTAGTAGAGAACAGTTTCTTTGTAAAGGTAAATGTTATTAGATGTTACTCATCTAGTTGAGTGAACTGACATGGTTTTCTGAATAGGTTTGAATACAACTTCTCATAAGCCCTCCAAACTCATTTAGTGCTACTGGACCTCCACCCCACTACAGAAGGCTGGGCGGATTTGTAGGTCAGGCAGTACTTCAAGGCATTTGCTAACTTTTCCCAGACCGGTTCGTGAAACAATAAGACTGGTGGGCTGGGGGAGAAAAAAGTTTGTTTCTCCTTCCAACTGCATCAGATGTCTTTGCTTTTGTTGTTTTTCACCTTCTGTTTGTGAAAGGTTCTGACCAGCAAAAGAATTACAGAAAAAAGAAGATTTGGATTAGTTCTTTAAGGAAACTAAATGGGAGGATTTGTTATCAAAACTGCAGTTCACTGTTGGCTTCTGGTATGGTACTGTCTTGTCAAAGAATGTTTCTCTGCATCAGGCTTGCTGGACCTCATTCTCTTGGGTCACTCCAGCCTCCAGGCAATACCTTTCTATCACCTCCTTTCATCCACCTCAGCATTTCCTGCCCAGAAGCCTGACCTGTCCTTAATTTGGGAATTTGCTTTCCTCCTCACAGCCCTTCACACCTGTGTATCTACTACTGCCTTTTGATTTAGTTGCATCCTGATGCATCCCTGGTCAGCCTTCCCACTTAGACATTGAGACACTCCAACTAGCAGCTGGCTTAGCCTTGTTCCTGCTCGTACCTTATGCAGGAATTTTATGTGTAGGAGTCTTTAATTGTGTGTGAGGCAGGACTTGAGTGCTTTTCAAGGATCTTCTACAAAGAAGACAGCATGTGCCCAGCCTCTCCCTCAGAAACAGGAAAAGAAGGGAAGTTTTAACACACAAACCTCTGCACCTTCACTACAAACCAAACTGTCCTCTAGATGATCTTTACAGTTTGGTCTTTCACAATGCTGGTTCCCCTGACAGCTCTTTCCTAGTTGCTCCCAAATCTGAGTGGCTTTCACATTGCTATGCTGCATGAGCTAACTTGCTTTTCTCAGCCAAAGTATAACCCCTACTACAGATGGGGTAACGAAATGAAAGAAAATCTCAGCTGCCTGAAAAGACCCTGAGAAGCCAGGATGATTTCTGTGAAAGGTTGTGGGTACTGAACATAGCACTGTGGTGGTTCAGTTGTGGTCTGGTGGATAGAAATGATGATGTCCAGTGAATGAGAATGGAGTAAAATTTACTTTGGTCAGAGAAATGCCTGATGAGCCTCATTTAAACAGACTGTCACATAATTTATTACTCTTCATTGCTGAGAACATTTTACAGTGGCCTTTCATGAAGTCAGAATGCTAGAAAGTGAAAATGAAAATACTTGAATGAAAGAGAAAATGAAAGGTCTTGAAACTGGCCATTGGTGTGTCCAGAACAGATGAACAGCCATGATCCTTCTTGTAGCAGAGAAAGAGCTGTGAAGTCCTTGGCACACAATTTTGTGGATGCTGAGAATTTACATGAGTTCAGGAAGCAACAATGAAAGAGAAGAAACCCATCAAGGGCTACCTACTACCAAGAAACATCTGGTTTGGGAAATCTCTGGACCACAGGGCTTGTGGGTCTGTGAGAAGAGTGTAGTGGGGAATGTGAAAATATGCTACCCTGATTTTAGACTTTTCCATAAATGTTGTTTGTTTTCCACTGTCAAAACCAAGATACTGCACTAGAACAACTTTGGGCCAGAATGAAGACAGATGATCATGTTAGAGCATTTTAAATTATGGCTCTCCTAATAATGATTTTTTTGTGTGTGTGGTTGGGGTTTCTTTTTATTTTATTTTTGTATTTATTATTTTGCAAGCAGCCTTTACCAATAAGCAAACATTCTTAACATGAAGACATGGCATAATTTTGTTTTATGTGGTAACTTCCATGTAGGTGACAATTGGTGAAAGTGATCTGTGCTATGGAAAGGCTCACATTGCAGTGTCAGCAAGACTAGAAAAAGTAAATGGGATGAAAAATCCTTTTTCTTTTATTTTAAGAGGACAGGATCACTAGCAAAACAACAAAGCAAGAAAGGGTCCCGTATATCCTGGAGAAAAGAAACCTGTACTGCAGCAATTGCCCACTAGAGATCATGAAAGGATACTCACATTTTCTGATCAAAATACATTTGAAAAGCAGGAAGGAAAAAGGTCTACAATGAGAAGCCATGATGAGTTTTACCTACTAAGAAGATAGCTTTTGCACACATGCACACAAAATTAGCACGGCAGAAGCACAGCCACTGCCTGGTTCTTGGACGCCGATTGATTTTTAGGTAGGGAGTGTTTGCAAGGTTCAAAGGGAACACGCTAAAAGGAGGTTTCTGAGAAAAGCATGTGTATCTATTATTGATTGTGATAGCTGTAGGAAGACCTTTTGTGCTACCATGGACTTGAAGTGCTCTTCATATTTTGAAGTTGTGATCCTGAGTAGTCTGAGTAAACTCTTGAAAACTTGGATGAGGAAGACACTTCTTTTAGCTGCTGTTGGGTGGAAATTGGAGAACGGAAGAGTATTTCTCAGGCTTCTTTACAATTTCCGTTCATACATGTACCATAAACCAAATTATTATACAGAAATGAAAAATCCCTGCAATTAGTGGCCATACTCTCCCAGGGGTACTTGATGCTTGGATGGTGAGTAAGGGCAGGGCTGGGCAATATTTCACTGTGCTTCTTCATAGAAGTACCTTACAAATTGCCCATAGCAAATAAGATAATTTAGTTTCTTTTGAGAGGTGAAATAGCATTATTTGTGCTTTCAGGTTTTCCCAACTTGAAGTGTCTTTATAGAAAAACAGAACATATTTGCTATTGAACTTCATCCTAATGAGACTGCAGCATTTCCTGTGCAGTCTCAGTTTATGGATGGGGTCAGGCCTCAGAGCCCTCTTTCAACGCATAGCCTTAAAATTGTTCCTTTGGGTAGCTCACCAGGACCAGAGCATGAACAGGGGTCTGTGAAGAGAGGGCCTGCAGCTCCCAGTCAGCCCAGTAATTCTTCACATCTCAGCCTCTCTGCAGGGTGGTGCCCAAGGAGTGAAGCACTTTTCAGTTCAGCTGCTCTCCCCTGCAGACCTCCAGAGTAAACAAGGTCTTAGCTTCCAGAGCAGCAAGATCCCTAATAGCAAGGCTGCAGTGACACATTAGTCAAGAGACAGAGTTAAAAATAACCACTCAGAAGAGACACCTATTGTGGAAATACAATATTGTTCGAGATGTTGGCCTCACGCACATGAAATCTGCTCTGCCACAAAACTGGTAAGGGCCTGCTTGAGCACTGAATCACTACTTATTTTATCAGCTACTTGTGTGCTGCGTTGCAATGTGACTTAAAACTTATGCATAGGTGGGTTGATCCCAGCTGCGGGTTGGGGCTGAATGAAACGAGCTGCCATCAAGATCCTAAGCAAAAAGTAAAGATGGGACAACAGCAAGAGGAACAAGGGCTAGGAAAGGAGTGTGTGGACTGACTGTTCCAGCTTGCTGGCTCTGATAGCTCCCCACTGCCTGTCCATCTGTTCTTTCTCCCCACAACTCATCGTCATCCATGTGTGTTTCCCCCTTCAGACATGCTCTTCAGACAGAGCATCTCAGCTGGGCAGCACAGAGCTTGGCTCTCCTTGCAGAAGGGGTAGCTGCTCCCGTCCATCTGTGCCCCCCCCCCCCTTCCCTCTGCTCTCTTCCTGGTGGGGCTGGGGCCCTCAGTCATGTGTCCTGCCTTCCCCTAAAATCCCTGGCGCCGCCCTCAACTCCTGCTCCCTGCCCTGATAAATGGCTTTCTAATAGAGCCTCCGTTCTCCTACCCCTCCTTTTGTAAATTTAAATCCTGCTCACCAGTACTGCTGACGTCCTGCTGGCCCACCTCTTGACTCCCCCTCCCTGCTTCAAGTCCACTTCCCTCCAGTATAAAAGGCACATGCCCCCATCAGCTGCCCTGCTTCTGCTTGGAGCAGCGACTACCTGAGAAGCAGCTTTAGTGCACACAGGTGAGTGGCTTCCCCTGTCTGCTTCAGCGGTGGTCCAGGCTCGCTCTTGTTGAATTTCCTTTTTTTCCTTTTGGGCTTTAGTTTACCTAGGTTAACATACACAGCTGTGCCCTGTGCTCGGTAACTTTTGCCCCGTTTTTGTTAGCGAAGCAGCCCGCGCCGAGGCAGGGTGGCTGACCCCGCGGGCAGTGCTGTGCCCTGCAGGGACAGCGCGGGCAGGGCTCCGCAGCGCAGCCCTGCACCTCTGCGGCCGCTCGGTCCTTAAACCAGCCTGGTCCTGGGCGTGCGCTCACCCTGGTCTGATCCCTTGGGGGTGCTTCCAGCGCTGCTTTCGAACAAGAAAGCTTCTCACACTTGCATCGGAGGGGAGGTACACAGCCGCAGATCTCAAGAAAGATGCTGGTTTAGGGTGTAAAGAGTTAATAGCACCTTGTCTTGCGAGGACAACCTTGGTACGAGCATATCTGATGGATCTGCAGCAGAGCTTGAGTTCAGTATGACAAGAGCCGCTGTGTGCCCAGAGGGAGAGCCAGGCACACTTCTGACTCCTTGTGAAGCAGACCCATGGAAAGCTGTGATACTGCTGCTTCACTGTAGCTTTGTTTGTGGCTTTAATTTTCCCCTCTCATGTCTATGAAAGTGCCAGAGTGTCACACATGTTGCTCAGCCAAAATTTAAAGACTGCTTGGGCACCAAGCAGAAGTGGCAAGTTGATCAAATGACTGTGGCACTGAATTTTGCTGAGCTCAGTGATTCCAATTATTCCTGAAACTTTTAATTGTGTCTTGTTGCAACTAGTCGGTTTTAAATTTTTTATGATTATTTAATAGTTGAAAATGGAAGCACACAGCTTGACTGTGTGAGGTCTTGCTCTTTTTAATTTTTCCTTTTGGACGAAAGCTGCAGGTCTGGACCTGAGGAGATCACAGCCCATCTCAGCCACATGACTCTTGAAAGGACTGTGCATAGGTAACCAGGCTTTTTGCTTAGTGATAAGATGAAGCTGGGTGTTAGAAATGCTCAGGGTGAAGTTTGTGGCAGTACCTCAGTCTCTGTTTCTTCCCATATCAACACTGGTGGGACAATTAGGTGTAGGGAAAATTAGGGAGTATTAGAGGTGCTGAGTGCCCTGATTATTTAGGGTGGCATGTTACCTTCTGAGGAGCAGTGGGAGTGATGTGCTTCAAAGAAACCTTAGCCAGGACAACGGTATGAACAAAAAGTTCAATACATTCACTGCTGTAGAAAGTGGCTGCAGTGGCACAGGATGAGCTGGTGGAGACTGAAGCACAGCAGTGCTTAGGAAAAAGTGTCTGCTGAAAGCTTTTCCCTGTATTTTTGCCTTTCATCAACAATGAGCTTAGGGCAAGCTCTTCTTTCTGTAACTCAGTGCCCAAAAAACACCAAAACACAAAACCAGGGAGCAAGTAACCTGGAAAATCTGTCAGCAGCCCTGTAAACACACCACAGAGATGCCTCAAAACACCTTCTTTTTTGTCTCACTGAACCTAAGGTTTTGCTAAAAATGGAGCAACAGGAGAGGTACCCCAGCTGAAACCGAAGGCAGAATTTACCCCATGTGGGTGAATTCTACATGCTGAGATAAATTGTGTCTGATTGTCATGAGATTGTCATGAGATATTCAAGTTAGAAAAAGTTAATTTGCAGTTCCGTAATCATGATTTAAAATCACTTTCTTCTAAGCTGCCTGGTGAGCAATGGTCAGTGCAGGAAAAAGCCCTTGAGAAACCTTCACTGAATACTAGGGGTGAAGGAGCTTTTGACTGCATTTTAGTGAAAGACACAACCAATTTCATGTGTTTTTGCTGCGTTGCCTGTTTGGTGTGTTTGGGAGCATCTTGCATCAAAGATTTTCATTCCTGCTCTGCCTGTACTGAAAGCAGCCTTAGATTTTGGCAGCAGCTGGGGAAAAATTCCACCTATACAAAAAAAAAAAAAAAAAAAAAGCTGCTGTGTAGGTACAGCTGAGAGGTTTTCCTACAGCCTCTGTGCCTGTATATCTACATCACTTACATGATACTTAAGCAAATAGGCTCCTGCTTTATAGGCAGAGGCTCCAGGATGTCAAATGTAGAGACAGACCTTGCATGTCACACGACAGACTGTCCTGGTGTGACAGCTGGGAGAGCTGCTGTGAAGAAGCTTGTACAAAATGCCAGAAACAGTGGTAACCACAGCCTGGCTCCCTCCACTTCCCGGATGCAATTTTCCCAGATCAGCACCTTTTGTTCTTCCCAGCCCATCCTATGGAAGCTGGGAGAGATTTCTCATTCTTTTGCATCTGGGTGCATTTACGGGACTGAGACATCTACCAGTGGAAACCATAACTGGAAATTGTAATTTTGCATGCTGGCAAAAAAAGGGTGTGATGGTACAAGAGGAGCATTGCCATTCATACTGAAATGCATTTAGTTGTAAAAAGAGAGTGTGAACCACAAATGTTAGACATATTTTACAAGCAAGGAAAAGATGCTGGTGATCGTGGCTAAAACACACTTTGGTGGCCAACACCTGTGGTCATACAGAGAGCCCTACAGAATCAGCAGTGAACTCAGGGCCAGGACTCGAGTGTCCTGTGAAGGCTTTCACTGCTGAAGAGAAAAACTCTCCAGTTTTTGCCTCAGTAGATGGCCCACTTCATAGCCTTTGCCTTCGAACAGGAATGCTCAGGACATCTCCAGAACTTAGAGCCATGAAATGGCTCTCATGGATGGGAACATACTGTTAAAGTTGACACATTCCTTCACCTTGAGAGCTTTAACTCATACGTGTTTCCCATGTTCACTCTTCTCCTTACAGCCTTCCCACCACTGCACCATCATGTGGCATCCAATCTCCTGGACACCACGTGCCCAGTGGTCACCAAACCACTTAAAGCTAGTCACTGTCTATGTCTTGATGCTCTTGGTGTCGCTCAGCTTTGCTTCAGGACAGAGCAGGCCATTTAAACATCAGATAGACAACAGAAGTAAGTATGAGTCTCACCTGATATGGTGACCCCACAGTCTCTGCTGCACTGAGGGATCAGGGCTGGGCTGTCAGGCGAAGTTCAGCAGCAAACCACGTGGGTGTTTCTGTGGTGTCACCTTGGTGTGAGGCCCTGTGCTTCCATTTGCACTTGTCAGTGCACGTACAGAACCTCATGTCCTTCTCACAGCCCCTATTAGCCAAGGCAAATAGCATTATTGTTGACAGATAGCAGAGAAGACACTAATGTGCAAAGGACAGGCAAGAAAATATAAAGTACTATACATCAAATGTTTAAGCACCAAATTTTCGGCTGTATTCTGTAGACCTACACAACTACTTCTGTATAATAAAAAGAAAGCAATGGCCCAGAAGCTTAAGTTCACTTTACAGACATCTTCAATTCTGTCTGGGACCATGAGTTGTCTGAAAGTCCAAACACAAGTGGCTGAAGTATCTCCATTCAGAGATGCTGTGAAGAACTGAGAGTATCCAGGTCAGGGATGATACCATCTGTCTGAAGTTTAACCTAGCACATGCAATCTAAAAGATCTTTGAGAAAAATCACCAAGAAATCTCATCTTCCCCCCCCAAGGAGCTTAGGCTGATAATGGTAGGTGGAGTGGGAGAGAGGGGTTGTGCAGTGTAAGGTGTGTGGGCTCAGTGCCACACCACTCCCCATTAAAGAGGATAGAGCTGTTGGGAACCTCAGGTCAAAGCTTCTTGGGTTTTGTTGAGTAGGAAGGCTGTTAAACACTGTGCTGAAAGATTTAAAAGATGTATTTATGGAGAAATTTAAAGGAAAGCCTAATTTTTTTCCTCTGTT
Organism: Nicator chloris; assembly: GCA_013400495.1. Lineage (NCBI taxonomy): Eukaryota > Metazoa > Chordata > Aves > Passeriformes > Pycnonotidae > Nicator > Nicator chloris. Next base: position 105,827 of record WAAE01012690.1, on the reverse strand, counting down.
CAAGCATCAAAATGCACAGGGGGAAATCCTCCTGCCTTGACTGAGACTTTCATGTTACATTATATATTACATATATAATGCACTTAAATTCTAATTTATTCCTGTTCCTGACAGTTGTCTGTCTCTGGAACAATTTGGGATTTCCTTAGGGTGGCATAATCTCCAGGGTGTTTTAGGATTTCCCTGCTGCTGTATCTTTCAATACATAGTCTTTAATACTTTTAAAATAATCTTTTTAATATTATAGTCTTTTCATACAACTATAACCCTCTGCACACCTGCCCCAAAACTGCAGTAGACCACAAAAATAAGTTGTATGTCAGAGCTTTAAAGAAAAAAAAATATAGTCATCCATGAAAACAACTTCCTAAGTGAACAAGAATTAACTTTTCACATTTACCTCTAATGTGGGAACCCCCTCTGCAATCCAGTGGATTTGTTAGCCTGTAGAAATAGTGCACCTGGTACCTACTGCAGAAAATTTGGATGGGCCCTTTGGCTCATGTTAGAAATGCAGGTTGCAGCCCAGATGGATGAAAATTAATTTTGCAACTGAATCCTCTTCCTTTGGGCTCTACACATGGAAAGTCACCTTCAAAGGCACTAGAAAGCTGTGTGTCTGGCTGTGGCCTTTCCCTTCTTTTTTTTCTCCTGGACTCCAAGTAAGCTGTCCAACATCCTCAAGATATTCAGGAAACACTGCCTCCAAGTGCAGTGGTACATCCTCACTGAATGCTTTGAATTCCAGGTCCTGAGATCGATCCTTTTTGGTATGTAGGCCGTGGTGTTCGCCCCATCGGTCGCTTTGGGAAGAGGCAGCTGAGAAGCAGCCGTAGCAGCCTGAGGCCTGTGAGCAGACACCTGGATTTCATTTTGAATGCCTTGTGGGAGCAAAAATTGGACACAGAGGACAGTGACTGGTGATCTCTGTTCCCCAAGGTGGCAACCCAACCTCTGTTCTTTGAATTGTGCCCTCCTCTGCACCTCAGACCTACAGTTCTGCTTTGGCCTAGCAATCCCATGCTGTTCTTCTTTCTGCTCCTTGTGCAAGTACCTTCAAAAGGAAACATGTTCAGGGTGCAGGTAAAAGACAATGCATGGACACCCGCACTGAGTGCCACCACTGCATATAAAAATGTTTCTTTATTGTGCATCGCCATCAATCTCCTGATCCTGTTCTCTGCTAGGTTCACTGTTAGGTTTATCCAAAACCCAAAGAGCTTTTGGGCTGGGATTTAAACTCTGCTGTGTTAAATGTATCATGAAACGTTCCTGTCACATTTCAAAGTCAATGGCTGTTGATATGTAAAAATAAAAAGCAATGGTTGGAAGAAAGAAAAAAAGGCTTTTACCAATTTTTAATGTACCTGCATTAATGGCATGAAATGCTGGTTCTCTGTGGGTAGTTTTTATAGAGATTGTTAAAATCCACTCTTAAGAATGTCTCCCTGAAGTACCCACTGGCCCTTCATAATTCTTCCTGTACTGCTGGAGAGATGTATTAATGAACAAAGAAGAGCTCCTATTGAAGATAAGTATTTTCTCCCTGCTGAAGAAAAAATATTGGCTAATTGAACTCCTTGGAGTAGTTTTGTGCCTACTGCATATAATCATGCACCATAATCCAAAAGGAGCAAGGGCCTGAATGAGCTGATTCCCTTTAAAACAGTATCATTATTTCCAAGTACATTGTAGGAGCAAGCTAAAGTCACTCTTTGAGGATCACAAGCCATGTACTATCTACTCCATTAGTCCACATCAATAAGCCTGGAGATTTATTCATGTTAATATAACTTTGTTATATTACTTTTAGAAGAAGTGTTACTTACAATGTGTTTCATCTTGATTAATAACTATTAGCAGGAATAACAGTTTAATCTATGGCTCATATCCAAAAAAGATAGTTTACAATTTAGGTAATAACTGATGGTTAAATCCAGGCCATGAATCATTCTGCAAAGGCAGAAGTTGAATGGACTTCACTTCTAGTTGTGCTTTGTGAGAATTACTACTAAAATTGAATAATGGTTGAATTAACCATTGCAGACATTTTAACCCTTCTTTCTCTTTCTGCGAATGGCCTGTCAGCAAGGGGTGGGTTTTTATTATAATAAAAAGGGAGTTACTTCAATTTATAATACAACAAAGCTGCTGCCCCAAAGTGCTACTTAAAAGACACCAGTTTTACTGAATGCTTTCATGGTGGAGAAGACATGCTGATAAATATTTTGATCCTCATTCACTGCAAGGAACTTTGGAAGTGCGAGACCAAGATTATTTGCAGGGTTCTTGCTCAATTTTTGTAGCAATCCCAGGGAGAGATCAAGAAATTCCACCCAAGGAACTGTGCTTGATATGAGATTTCAGCCAACAGACTCGATGGCTTGGAGAAGACTCACCAGCAAATGTTCCTAACAGGATTCCTCCCACCCCAGCCCTTGAGGAGGAGGAGGAGGAGGAGGAGGTGTGAACCGAGCATGCACCCTTGCTCTTGGCAAAGCCGGCACCCCTGTGGAGATGTCCCAGGTGTGACAGTGTCACGTATGTGGCTGTGGGCTCTGCACGCTTCTGGGCCAAAGTGCACATAAATCCAAACAACAGAGAAGAACTTTTTGGTTTTCTTTATCAATCAAGTCATTGAAAAGGCATTCTTTTCATAAATCGCTTTTACTCTTTTATAATTTCTCTTGACAATAATTCTTGGTGAGTATGCAGATAACAACAACAAGGCAAGCTTAATATTCACTCAGACTTAATCAAGTAGGTCGTAGAGTCTTCATTTTACCCATTAAAATATTTTCATTTATAAAAATTAGTCTAAATATAAATATTAACACTAAAGATTGAAATCACTTGATGACAAAATAATTCTTTGTGTGCTATAACATATGCTTTTATGATTTTTTTAAAACAGTAAATTATATCTTTGCACGTATTTGGCACGATAAACATTTGTAAAAATTCAAATGCCTCAGAGCAGGTGGGATTTTTTTTTAAGTTTTTTTTTCTTTTTTTGCAATGCCTACACAGTACACATTTGTCTGTCAAAGAAGACTGAATATTTTAACATTGTAACACGATAATAGTTGCTTTTCATGCCTCTTAAGGAAAACAACCTACTCCAAACTTTGTTGGCTTGTTTAAATCACACTAACAGAACAAAAGCCAAAGAGTTATTCTATTAAAATTAGTCATTTCTGTATTGATATTACATACACAATATTAGTTATTATTTATTAGACGAATATGCAGACCAACCACCATTAATGACATTTCATAACACGCATACCTGCATAAACCAGAACCTGGGAATGTATTGTATACATACACAAGAACAGTCAATGGAGGAGAAGACTGAATAAAAAAAGATTACTGGGCATCCTACTCTGTTTAATCTCCTTTACTGGATTGCATATATAAATAAAATCTATTTGTTTTATATATATATTTATATATTAAACAGAGTGGGCCAAATTCTTCCCTCACATCTGTGCAAACCAATTTCAGAAAACTAGTATTGTGTGAGAGGAAAAGAAGGCCTAATTTCACCCAGAATGAACAAACTGGGTCAGATCTTGGGCAGATGGAAATTCCTTGAAGGGATGGAGTGACACTTATGTATCATAAGTGGAAAGATGGTTGTATTTATTCCAAGGGTTCCTCACATGCAGCTGGACATCAGAGTACTGACAAGCTAGATGTCAAGTGTGGATAGCAGATTTGCAACTGGCACTGTTTTTCTAATCAACTCATCCAGCCATTCCTTGTCTTCCCCACTCACCCGCCCTAAAACCAGCCTAGTCAGGAAATTTGCCCAGTTTTGCTTGTATTTGCCCAAGCACAGACATTGCATGGCCTGGTGTCCTGGGGAACTGCTTTCCTGCTGCATGGCAGGTAACGTGGCACTCGGCTTGTGGGTGTTCACTGGGAGCCCAGGGAATGAAGGAGCTCTCCTCCTTCCTGGTACCCACAGCTCTTGGAGAGCTCACCACTCCTTAAAGCTGAGGGGGAACTTGCCAGCCCATGCCTTCCTTCACAGCACATTTCACATCGACCCCATCTGCACTTGGGTACCTGCTCTGCAACTGGTGTGGAAGGTAAGGGATTCACTGGCTTATCACCTCCTCTGAATACCTTCTTTGTATTCTTCAGAGCAAAAAATACCACAAACTGGCAATGTTCTCCCACAAAAGGGTGAGAGGGACATCCTGTAAGCACAGGATCACTCCTGGGCATCTGCCAAAGGGCCTTCTAGTTTGACTCACCTGTTAAGGGTGTCAATAAATGAAAGAAGGAATATTACTATTCACAATCCAATTCAGAGTGGTCCAGTAGTAGTGGGGTGCATATGGCACCAGCAACAGGCCCCAGCTACTCTCTGGTGGCTCTGGACTAGTATAGGAACTGATGTCTGGGCTACATTTGCCTCCTTCTCAGAAACACCAGTATATGCTGGAAAGGAATCTCTTGCAAGCTGCAGCCACCCCACAACCACCAGTCAGCAGAAATCTCATCTCCAATGCTTTCACCTCCTTTTTCCAATCTTAAAGGTTTGGACAAAATTGATTCTGAACTACAGCATGGTCGGCCATCACCAAGTGGACAATGCTGCCAAGAACAAGACATATGAGGGTGTTAATTTCTTTAACAGTGTTCAGATCTTTCCAGACACTGGAATCGTAACTCAGCAGACATCTGGTCCACATGTGTGGCCACCAGCTCCTGATTCAGCACGACACCCCTGCTGCCTAGAGCAATATCCCTGGCTCTGGAGCTGGAACATTCGATCTGCGAGATGTACTCTCAGAGAACAGAGAAGTCTTCCTCTCCTACCAACCCTCCCAAGACTCCCACTGACTCCCTGGGAGCAGAGCGAGGTACACAGATTCTCCTCCCCTTCCATGCAGCTGAAAAGCAGCACACACTGCACAGAGTTGTTCTTATTGCTCGACAAGACAGATGTCCACATGAATAGTAAGAGGCCAGCACATATGGATCACAGGTCTGCTTTGGCAGATTAATTGGCCTATAGTTATGACTGAGTGTACAAAAACATACTGCAGTTTAAAGACGACATACTTTAGTACAATCGATAGGGAGAAAAAGTGCATCTTAAAATGTGGAGCCTTGCTTTTGAAACATAGCATCCTGTCTAGAGTCCTCTGAGAACTTTAAGGCAGAGTTTCCTGTAGCAGACCACGATGCTGAAGACTTGGACAGCTTTCTCATTGAGGTATCCAAATGAAGCCCTATAACTGAGGCTCTGTGGGTTCTTGAGGGTCCATTTTCAGCTGGACATACACAATGGCTGTTAAGAAAAGGCACTCTAGTGTACAGCCTTAGGCAGTGTGTTATTGGCAGTAGGGAAGTGTAAGTTTAGTACATCACAGCAGATCCTACAGCAGGTTCCTACAACAGAGAGGGACAGGAACGAAAAAGAACATGAGTGAAGGACTAAACAAACCTGCTGAAGAACACAGCTGGGTCCTCTCCCTTCTCACCTCCCCACGCATTTCCCACATATCCTGTGGTAGACTGCTTTGGGACAGTCACCTTTTTCCCTTATCCCTCTATGGCTGCTGTAGAAGAAATGACTGACAGCTGTCCTGGGTGGTCTGAGTGAAGCCTCTCTGTTCCAACTCTACAGAGCCAATGTGTGACCTGTCTACCCCTTAAATTCCACTTAGATAACTTTTGAACATTTCTCAACAATTAGTGAAATTCAAGGTGACTCTCACTAGTTAAGTTACAATGCACAGCTGGTTCTGTGAGGGTCTGGTTCAGAAGCCTGAAATGCAGGGGATTACTAATTTATTTATTCTTTAAAAAAAATGGGTAGCACATTCCTGGAGACCTGGAAGCCAGGCTACATTATCACAGGCTGACATTCAGGAGCTGCTATTCTATGGTATGTAGTCGGGCATCTTCCAGGACACTGGTCTTAATTGTTCAAGAGTTGCCTCAGCAGTCTCTATTATTTTTTTCCTCAAACTATCAAGAGAAGATTTCTGAAGATGGTGAAATACAGCTGCCTACACAGATAGTGCTATTTCTCTATTTGATTGCTTTTAACAGAGTTTTAAAAACATTTGTTTACCATTAAGTCCTTGGCAGTGCTTTTCCTTTCTTTAGTTCTTTGTGTTAGAGATCCTTGAAGCATGAAGTTTCTGTTAAACGTTCTGACAGTGGTAACTGGAGAACCATCTATCTTTTCACCTGGGAAAAATATAAAAGGGGAGATTTTTCACATAAGAGATTGAAGCAGATATAAAAATACTTCTGAAGAGTCACAGCTTCTACAGAGATAAAACTTTCCCTAAGATGTATGAGGAAAGCTGGATTTAATTTAAATTAAAAACAGCAGGCTGTGGTAATCCAAATAAATTAAAGTTTGAGGACATGTCAATCAGTGGAATTACAAAAGAATAGTGCAGTGAACCAAGCCCTAGAATTTTCAGAGATAATGCACTGCATAGTTAAAAAAACCCCCCAAAAATCCACAAAAAATCATGAAAGAAAAAACCCACTTGATTTTAAAAAGACATTTCACAGCCATTCTCTGACATACCAGGAACATTGCTGAGCCATTTCATTCAGACTGAAATCAGCAAATACAGACTTTTAGGAAGTGGTTGGCTGTGAAGGTGGCAGCCACGCCGTGTGGTGCCCAGCAATGCTGCAGCAGCAGCACCCCTCTTGCAGGGCAAGTATTCAGCATTCCTTATTTGCTTTTTCCAGCCTTCTGCCTCTGCTCTTGTTTACTTGTCACTGTCACAACTTTCACTGAAGAGAAAGCGGTGATGCTTTTAAATGTAACAAAGGGGTATTTTATATAATGCAAGTGTATGGAAAATGAGGAGGATGGGACAGTCTATTAGGCTTTCTCTGTTCATCCCATAACTTAAACTTTTCCTACTTTGCTGACCTGTACATTCTATTGAATCTTACAAAGAGAGTGTCTCTCTCTCATTTATGTAACACTTTAGGCGCACCTTGTATTGGTGGAGCTGGAAGTTTTCTCCTCTGCTGTCTTGATGTGTCTATTGTATGCATCTGCAAACAACACATATGCATTACTCAACTCCATTATAGAGAAAGAGGCAAGATTTCCCCAATGTATTTTTGAATACTACATAATGTTCTGGCACCTGGTTTGTTTGCTTTTGATCCCGTTTCCTTGTCAGGCGAACACAGGGAGCCACGTTCAAGCCTGCAACAGTGAGAGCTGATATTCTGCTCTCAATATCTGAAATCTTCAAAGAAAATAAAAGAGAGAGACAGACAGATGGGGAGGGGGGAAAAGAAGTTTTAAAATTACTGTGGATGGCACTACTGAAACATAACCCTCCCCCAGTAAAATCCTCTTTAATAAGAAAATATAAACAGATGGCTAACTTCTTCAGCAATTCTGACACTTTCCTGCATTCTTTAGTCCTGACATTAAACGGGGCTTAATTTGTTAGTAAAGATGGAGTAAAAGAACAATCCAACCTACCTCGTGACTCCAAGGAAGAGGTATTTTACTCCTTGTGAGGAAAAAAAGAAAAGAGGAGAGAAAACCTGCATCTGCTATCTCCCAATTACCTTTAGCTGCATAATCCTAAATGTATTCAAGCTGTGTTTTTAAAAGGCTACATTCAAAGAATGACTTTGTGGGACACATTTCCTAACTCAAAATTAATTTCATACATGCGCAAAGTACATCCTCTGTCACAAAATCTGAACATTTGGTCTTACATATTTATAGTTCAAATGTATATGCATATTAAATACAAGCATGCATACATGCAGGCACATACTATATAAAAATACTGAATGGAAAACAAACTGCTAGGGGAAAGTAGTCTGATATGGCGAGTAGTGGAGACGAGTGTTGCCCAAAGAGAAAGAAGAGTCAGAGAAGTCACACATATAACCCAACTGCTGAGTCACAATGACACCTGAAGCCACAGTTGGCTTCACTCTGCAGAAGATCTTCCACTGGCCTCCTCGCATAGCTTAGGCCTCTCTCGTCCTCCCTCTCACCCTCATTAACAGATTTACCCTAAAATAATGACCAAAGCCAACAAAACACCACTGCCAGTTTGCCAAGTAGAACAGCAATGCACTTCTGACATCAGAGACATGTCAGGCTCTCACATATTTGCTCAGTCCTGAGTTGAGCATGCTTCCACTGAGTAAAATCACCAGGTACTTCCCATTAAACCCTGGCACAGTCAGGTCAGGGCATCTTGCCGTGCACAGACTGGGCAGTGAGCTGCAAGCAGCGTTAGCCCCTTGAGGTCTGGCAGCATTATCTTGTTCAGCTTTTAGCACTGGATCCCAACGTGTTCTGAGCCCTGGACTTTCTGGAGCCTGCTAGAGTAGTGCTAGACCACAGTGCACAGGAGTTCTTGCCTTTGACTGGGATGTGTGCTGCTTAGAATCTAAATCCCACAGCAGGCATGCAAGCCCTAGGCTCTGTCCTTGGCTCAGCCTCTGGCTGCTGTTGGCCTTTGCTGGTAGAAAGCTGCCAACAGTGGCATCTTTTGGAAAGTGCTTGACAAGTTTCTGATTAGATAAACTGCCTCAGACTCTATCTGCTGTCTGACTGGGGCCATGCACATGACACAGAGCACACCATGGGAACTGCCTGGCAGCAAGGAGCAGTCCAGCATTAGTACTGCAGTAAGAGGCTGCTGCAGTGCCATGTCCAAAACCAAGCTGAGGGAAGAAACAAAGAGATACAGTACACCTGGCTGGGCTGAGTTATACAGCTCAGTTATGCTCTGCTCAGCTTGTGTGATGCAGTCAGCATCCTTGGATCATCAGACTAGGGCAGTACAAAAGAATATTCAAAGTGTGTACGGTGAGGTGGGTGTTAGGCAAGGCAGTGTGAAACCTGCGGATGGGGAGGAGCTGCTGTCCTCACCTGAAGCTCTGCATGATGCACCTGGGCAGCTGCTGTGGCCACCTGATCCTCCAGATCAGCCAGCTCAGATTCCTCAGTAACACTGTTGATCTTGCGTGCGGCGTCTTCCAGGTTGGTGAGCTGCCCCTCCAGCCCATACACCGTGCTGGCTGTCAGGTACACCTGCAGGGCCAAGGCAGGGACAGGTGTCAGTGATTCCTGCTTTGTGGGTATGCAGCTTTGAGCAGACTGCATTTGCCATCATACCTGCAAGCTTCCCTGCTTGCGAGCCCACCACAGGGAGATTTACCTGGCAGAGGAAAGTCATGGGGAAATGATCTGAAAAGCACATATCCACAAAGAGAAGGGATGAACGAGGTGGCTGCATTACAGATTTCATAGGTGCTACAGTGGTATTCCAAACCAGATTTGTTTCAGATTGATCAGCAAAGAAAAAAGTTGAAAAGTTTGCTTTTTTATTTTTGATATTCAATCTCATAACACCCTAAGTCTACAAAGGGAAGTCGACAGATCACGCCTCATACAAAGCTGTGTTTCTTTAAACCCACTTGATGCCTTCTGGCAGTAAAAACTGCATGAAAAATTGTTCAGCAGCAAATAGTTATTAACTTCCTACGGCGTAAATGTGCTTTTATGTGTAACGATTTTCCATCCCATCCTGCTTTCACCCAAATATACAGCAGGCAAAACCTTCCCACCTCGTGGGCCTTTCAGTGAGTCTGTGGAGGATCAATAGGCTCATTTGGGCCATGCAAGAGAGAATTACTGACTTTATAATTCAGAGTTCTTCCCTAAAAATGAACAACTCTTACTGTTTTGGCGCACCTCTGGTATCTGTAACTACAGCTAAAGGTTTCATTTCCCATTCAGGCCCTCAGAGCAGTAATTAGTGATACACTGTGTTTTATTGTGTCTTTTGTTTCATAAACCCCGTAAGGTACATGGAGGTCACTGGTTTATAGAAAAGGGTAATTTTCAAGCATTAGCTTTTGACATCTGTGCTTAAAATTGTGCAGAACCACATGAAAATACTGCACTTTCTGCCCTCCTTAGCCAAGAGACTTGTTTCCATGAGGCTGATAACAGCACAGTGGAAATGAAATATATATTCTGATTTTCCCCACTGCAAATAGCAGTAAAGACCATGTTGTTACAAACCCAGCATGAATTAAACATGGCTGTGGCTGACTTCAGGGTTCAAGGGGAAAGCAAACAGGATCTGAAGCAGATCCTTGACCCAACACTTTCACTTCATACGTCTTCCACTCCAGTCATTATATCTGCCCACAATTCCTGGATCATTCAGTCCTCTGACATAAGAGATAGTCAAATAATTTATGGCACTGCTGTGACTTTGTGGATCAAAATGGTGGAGAATGACCAGATTGAAATTTGTTTACTTTTTATTATTTTTCTATTTTTCATTATTGTTTCTTAATTGCTTCAAAGTTTTCTTTTTTCTTTGTGTTAGTTGTAGATAGGTTTTTTTCGTGCATGTGACTTTGCTAAGAAACAAAATCACTACATCTGTACAAATTGCATCTTGTAAGAACACTTTCTAACTGCAGGCATGAAATCTTTGAGAAACATACCTAAAAGAAATAAGTGATATAACATCTTTGCTGAAGTACCTGGGGACACAGGCGGTCCATAAAGTTAACATGATGATTTAAACAGAAATGCTCCTGGTTTTGTGGGGTTTAATTATTCTAACTGTTCATTTGAATGATACATCTTTTAAGTATGACATACCACAACCAGTTCAGATTAAAAGTCAATTTTTTTAGATTTCCCTGTCATATGTAAAAGCTAAGAGAAAGAAGAAATAGAACATTTTGAACAGCAACATCTTTAGAAAGTTGAAGAGAAGATGCATTTAAGTGCTGTGGCAAAAATCTCTGCACAGTAAGATGTCCTTTTCAAGAGGGGGAAAAAATCTAAAGAAAATGGGACTGATAGAAAAATGTGGGAAAGAAAGGTCATCAGTGTTTCTGTAACTCCATCAGCCCCTACATTTGTGAAACGTTAATGAACATTTTCTAGCTGGAGCTAAAGAAAATATTTTTCTAAATAATGTTCTCTTTGTCTGGACAATTGTTACACTTCCAAACAGCAATGGTGTCCTTGCAGGTCTCCCCTAAATGATGCCCTTATTCATACATTCGCATTTGGATTGTAGAGACTTATTTTACCATCATTTAGGTATGTCCAGCTTCCACAAAACCCCAACGTTTTGCTGGTACAGATGGCCCCACATTCTCCACACTGTTACATGCACAGTCCTCAAAAGGCTAGAGAGAGCAAAAATGAACAAAGTGTTTATAAACACCCAGATCCTCTTGCAGAAGTTGCTGCAAAGAGGATGTGGTTCATGTAGATATGGCTCCAGCTGCAATGGGAAAAGTCATGGTTTCCTGGATTTCTAAAGGCTCTTTACCATGGAATGTAATAGTGAAATCTTCCAGCTGTGGAGTTTTTGCCACCTACTTCATGTCCTGTGTGGGACAGAGAAAGATATACTGTGGGTACACAGCAAGGTTGAGCTGGATAACTTGTGAATTCTGCAGGGAACTGGGAGAAGCTAAAACCAGAGATGCTGCAGCAAGGGCAAAGCCAATGTAAGAAATGCTCTGCCCCTGTTCCCAGTGTCTGCTCAGTGAGAAATGCTTGGCCCAAATGAATGATTAGAGGCCACAGCACCACAGATGCCAAAGCTCCACATTGCTGGGAGGGATTATTGAAGTGCAATTGGGGAAAAAACATGCACCTTAGATAGTTTACAACACAGCTCTCCACAGGAAAAAAAAAGTGGGAGCAGATGTCCCCAAATTGCTCTCTGTCCTGCAGAATTTCTTAGCTCTTCTGAAGATGTGGTCTAGCCTGGACTTGGATTTATATTCCATATTCACTCTCCTACCAGATTAATTCTGTGGTATTTGGACCTTTAGGATACTTCAGTATTTCATGAGGGAGTGTCCAGTGCCAGGACTGGCTTTTAGTGCCATAGAGTATCTTCCACTCAGTTCTTAGCTGGGGGCTGCTGAGGAAATGTGTTTCTGTGGAGGAAACTGATTTTATCCTCTAAGAGGAGATTCTGTCTGGAAATTTTCTGGGGCTAAAGAAAACCAGAATTTGTTTACTTGAATTGATCAGGATGATACAATGGGACAGTGCAGATTCCTCCAAGATCTTTAAGAGCTAATGAAGGGAAAGAGCACTGAAAAGTAATCACTTAAATGTGGGAAGAACAGGAAATTGGAAGTTAAGTGTAGCAACTCCATTAAGTGGATTCCCAAAAATTTCCAGTGAGTAGTGAATTCCTCCTATGATTTGGCATTGTACTTTCCCCTGCAGATGACAGGTGAAAAAGGATGGATGATTTGGACAAGGCCAAACAAATGTTTGTTTAATTCAGATTCTCCAGCCTGCTCTTTCTAACAGTGCAGGAGATAGCCCCAGCTCCCTGGGTGCTCAGCATCATGTGCTGGGGATGTAGGGGGGAGGAAGAGCTTCTCCACTTCTCTGTGTGACTTGGGACATGCTTTCCACACCTGTCCTTGGAATGACGAGGTTGTGCTGAGACTGGGAGATGTGTAGTTTCAGCCAGGCGTGGCATAGCCACACTGGCATAGAGGTGTGGAGGGCGTAAGTGAGCTTTTGAGATAGAATTTCTAAATTTAGTTGTAAACTCCAAACATCCAGCTCCCCCTCCCCTCAATATTTTAAAGTACATATTAAAAAAACCTCATTGACACAGTTAAGCACTGTTGAAACCCGATTTTTTTTCCTATTTGTGTATTTGTTTAAAAACCCCAAATTAATTTTGAACATCCACTCATGCTGCCCATGTATTTTCCCTTTTGAGTTGGTGCACACACACAGGTGCACTCACTCACACACGTGACTCTTTCACACACTGATTCATCCTCTTACATTTTCTTCCAGTGTGGTGAGCTGCTCATCGAGTCTGACAGGATCTGTGCCCAGCGGGAGGGTTCCTCTTCCTCTGTCCTGAATGTCATCTGGGAAATCGCAGGGATCGGTGGACTCTGCTATCAGTTCTTCAGTGGCATTGATGACTTTCAGGACTTCTGTAGATATGTTGCAGAGAGAGACAGCAGAGTACTTCTATTTTGTTACAAGAACAGACAAAGAAAACAACAGCATTAAATTAGCATAGAGGGGTAAGATATAAATCACCTTCCACTAGCCACAGCCACAGCTTTAGCCGTGCTAAAACCGTATCCATGGCTCTCTGCTGCAAACAGACACAATGTGTAACTGGAATGTAATGGAATTGGAGTTTATTTACCTTTTCCTCCTTCCCTGTCTCACATACCCACACTGCTACACATGCAAAATAACACACACATGCAATTCTTCTACAACACAATTCTGCTGGAGAGATGGTCCAAATCTTATCCCAAAGGAGCACACAAATATCCAGCTTTAAACTGTAAGCGAGCTACATAAAGCTGGTTTTGCGGAAGTGTTTTAAACATGTTTTAAAACACAATTTTCCTTTTTGGATACTGGCAAAGAGATGTGCAACCATCTATGTCTGTATCCACAGGAGCCATTTCATTGCAGATGCAAACATGGGAAAGCAATCTTTGGCAGCCCTGTAAGGATAGCATTTTACTAAAATGCTTACTATGAATTAAATGTTCACCCCAAATAAACAAAGATTGAGCTGTAAGTGTGCAAATATTTGTATCATTTTAATTTTTAAAATTTCAATATACCAATTTTTTAATATGGAACAAGTTATATGAGATACCAAGGAAAAGCACACAGTTTTATAGATTTTTAAAAAACAACTGAAAACCTTTTTATCAGTGTTCCTTACTGTCCTGATTTTTATGATTCTCACATAGCTTTAAGCTTCAGGACAACTCCTCTGATGAAGGAATAACATTTCACCTGATGTACCTTCAAGCACCAAGCTCAACATCCAAACTATACAGCTTGGAGACTGAGCCAAAGCTTGTTGAAGCCGATAAAAACACCGTCACTGAATATATGTGCAATACCTTTAGTATTGCTTTGCCTAAAAGAAAGTGTGGAAAAATTTAAGCCAAAATTTAATTCATTCCTCAAACCTGCAAATACTTATGCATGTGAAGTAGGGGCTCACCTGTCTGTCAATTTTCTCATGAACGAAATATCTGCAGATCAGTGCTGAGGAAATGGACAGTCTTTGGATTCTGTACAGTAAATTCTATGGTACAGGAGAGTATAACTGAATGAAAATGTCTATAGGCAGGATACAGGAGAAACAATGTTCTTTTGATTCCCACAGTTTCTGATGGGTTAAATGGAAAACCTATTTCATTATCTCTTTCCTTTAATCAGCTGTCCATTGTTATGCTAGGTAAGACTTTTACTGAAAAACGACATTTTTAGCAGTACGTACTCAACTGTTGTGTATCAATACATTAAGGCATCTTTAGCACTATTACTCATCTGAGTTACAAGAAATAATTAGAATGAGATTAAAGAGGAGAAGAACAAAGCAAATACAGTATGTTTCAGCACTGGATCTTTAGCTTGTTAGGACAGCCAACACAGGCCCAAAGAAGCAGGCCTGGGACTCTCTTACTGCGAACAAATACTTGAACCCCATGAATAGCCTACTGTTTTTTTCTATTTATTTTCACAAGTGCCAATTAGGTTAAAAGCAGATCAATAATTTTATTGGAAAGAAGAGAAGAAAGAAAATCAATGCTACTTTCTTTTATTATTTACTTCTACAAGTACCTAGTTCTTATATTCTGTGAATAGTGAACAAAAAAGGATGAAGGCCAGACACAACATATTCTTCATCATATTCACTGATGTGTGTTCTTCATCTCAAGAACTGTATCCTCACTTTAGTGTTCATTATTTCTTAAATTTTTTATTATCCTTTGTAGTTAATGATGAATTTCAAAAAAGGATTAAATTAAATTAGATAAAGTTATTTTTATACCACAATATGAGAATCCATACTGGCGTTTTTCACAGACCAATTACTATAAAATAATCTTTCTGTTTTCCAGGTAAAGTTGTCTGTGATAGAAATCTCTGTGAAATAAAGATTTAGAGTGAAAAATACTCTAGCTTCTCAACAGGTAATGGATAGGGGAAAAGAAGTTCAACTTCTTTTGAAAGAATAGGGTAGGATAGGACAGGACATATTTTCATTTAGAAGATGATGAATGATCACCTAGTCCAGCTACCTGACTAGTTCAGGGCTGACCAAAAGTTAAAGCATGTCATTACGGACATTGTCCAAATGCCTCATACACTAACAGGGTTGGGCACTGACCACCTCTCTAGAAGCCAATGTTTGAGCAACCTCACAGTGAAGAAATGCTTCCTAATGCCCAATCTAATCCTCCACAGGTGCAGAAATGTGATTTGTAGAAAACTGGATACTCAGTTAATGATTTTTCCGTATGTTTTACCCTCCTTTTGAGCAACTGTCAAAAGCTGTTAAAACAGCTCATGTTCCAAAATGGTCAGTTTGCAAATATAGTGAGGTACTCTAGATATAAATATTTAACATGTGTAATGGGAAAAACCTGAAATAAAATAAAAAACTAATAATAAAACAGAAAATGTGTTGGAGGGTTTTTAGTACTTCACAAACTTCTCCCTTCCCTGACCACTCATGTCAAACTCAGGATTTACGGGATCATGTAAAAATGATCACCTGAAATTCACAGACACACACATCAAGATCATCCTCGTAGGTGGATTTCAAATTGCTCCGAACACCTCTTGGTTGTCTAACTTATCATGCCCTTGCAGGAAAGGTCATTGTTTACACCTCTAAGTGACTCACACAGAGAGCTGTCATGCCATGACGCAGGCTCTGTCTTGTCAAGCAAGTCAGAGAACTAACATGAATGTGGTAGATGTAGAAAGCAATCTCTGGTACAAATATCCAGCATAGGAAAGCTAAGTGCAACCATTCTTCTTGAAACTGGGATGCATTCGGATTTCAACTGTGCTACCCTACTTCTGAATTAACACCACCACTCCCAAATCAAATCCATGCAGCAGACCAAGTTAGGAGAATCTTTTTTTTTTTTTTTTCACTGAATTTGAGACTAAGCATCTAATGGAATGAGGAAAACATGCAATTATCCTATTTATGGTAATTAATATCCATGGTCACCAACATGTTAAGGACATAGTCAAAAGAACATGCTCAATTTCTCTGAGTTCTGTGTAGTTGAGTCTTAAAACAAATGAAATGCTAAAAATGTGTGTGTATGCAAGCATACATACATATATGTTTGCACAGAATATAATAAATATCTTGTAAAACTTCTTCACTGTAATTTTTGTTTGTCAGATGGAAAGTATGCCTGTTTTGACAAGATTATGTTTCAGTGGTCTAAAGATAAAGAGGTCTGGATGACTGTTAGCCACTTCCTGTTCCTCCTGCTATCTCTCTTTCCTTTCCCTGTTGATGCTGACTATTTCCTGTGTTGTTTAACTCAAGCATGCTACATTGGAAGATACTTTAAAGACCATTATTTGCATTCTTGCACAAGTAACAGAAGGAAAACAGCATGATAAAACTGAAGCAATGTTAGGTACCCAAACTGCAAAGAGCAGGTGAGCATGTCAGCAGATTGTGACATTTTCACATCCTTTCCTTTGCATGCACATGCATGGCTTTTATTTTTGATGCTCTTCAAATAGTTAAGTTCTCTATCACTAGCACTTTTTTTTTCCTGCCCATTGTACTCAGCCATTAGTATTTTCTTTTTTTCTGCCACTACAATGTCATCATTAGGCTCTTTTAAAGAGCATGGGAGGGGGTGACATGCAATTCAACAGAGAACAGTGACATCAACAGCTAGATCAAGAAGCAGAGCAAGAACACCTTTCCATCACTAGCAGTCCTGGCAGTATTGACCACATCCTTGATGACTTGTGGTGCAAACATTTTTAGCTCCAGTGTCAAGGCGTTATATCATGCACTGAGTCACAGTTGATGTCCCTCTTTTTATGTAGGGAGATAAGAGGGGCTGGGGAGAAGGTAAGTTTTGCTTTGCCACTGATTAACTCATCCTTTCAGAGTAACCTGACTGAATCCAAGCTGGGTGAAAATAAAAGCAACCCCCAAAGCTGTCTCCCTCATCTCCCCACCCTATGGGAGTTCATTGTAGAGTTTTGAGAAGGCTCTGAAAGGCCCAATGAAAGTCCTTCACAAGCCAGCAAAATCTGGGACACAAGTCACAGGGCGGGAACAAAAAGAGCCATCAATGCCCAGCTGTCTGTGGCAGTTGTCAGCCCTGGCCTTCCAAAGATCTTTGGCCCAAAAGTGACCCCTAACCACTCCTTACCACTGTGGGGAAAAAAAGGCTAAATTTTGCCTGGCTGTTTGATGGCAGACAAATATACTGTGATAAACTGTGATATCAAGGAATTCCTCTTCTGTTCAAATTTAAGACTTCCTGCCTTGACCATTAACATCAATATCTTCACTTATGGGCATTCCTTTAGAAAAAGAAAGCCAAATTATCCTACATGAGAGCTATTATACTACCTATAGACTCCAAAGTACAACACAGAGAAATGAAATCTCTCTTTTTGACTGTGCTAGGTAATTCTGAATATTACATTTTACTAATTCAATCCACTGTCCTAATATAGTTACAGATGTTATGCCTATTTTAATGCCTTATTTCTAGAGACAACTTGCCTATAATCATGAGGAAGTGATTTTCCAAGAGGTGACATATTACAGGTAAGTTGGAAATTAAAATATTTACATCTTAAAATCCACCCAGAATTCTGATCTACAATGGACACAGACCGATCACATTACACAACTGGAAAAACACTTTTTCTTTAATGTCACCATTGATATTTTTACTAAATAAAATCAAGATAATGAGAAGATGATTAAAACTCATAGGACAAAATTCAGAGCAAGGAAAAAAGAAACAAATGAGAGGAGGAGTGTCTTGCTAAATTAAGCATCAACTTCTAACACAAAAAACGTGATTGACTGAGAGAATGATGTATGACATACTAAAAACAGCAGGTATTTTAAAATATAAGACAAACATATATTTGCTCAGGGAATATAATGAAAATGTATTTTAATATGTGATCCTCATAAGCTGAGATTCAAATAGCACTGAATATGAAACCTCTTTCTGCCTAGAATAATGGTAAGCAACAGTCACTAGCAGCAAAGTGAGAAGATATCTACTTACTGTACAAACTCTACAATGAATTAAGGGTTTTGATTATTTTTTAAATTCCAAGCTTAGAAAGGTTTTTGAAGACCACTATGGTCAGAAAACTTCCTTCCAAATTTCTTAATATAGGTGAGTACATGAGAATAGAAAGTTCAGACACCTTATCTTTGTCTTCTGTTCTTCTTAACTGATAAACCCAAATTTTCATCACAAGGCCAAACAAGGGAGCCAGTCTGCATCACATCAACTGTGATTATAAAATAATTTTCTGCAATGATTAGTGATTGAGGCCAAAAGGTATGATTTTTCAGGCCTGATATTTCCAGGAAAACATTCTGCGTTTGAGAATGTTGATTTGGAAATGTGGAAACCCTCAATATCATGTTATGGCATCTCTTACTACATAAGAGATATAAGAAGACACAAACAAAACAAAGCTTTCTCACCTGCTGCAATACAGTGGATAAAAACTGCAGCTTTAAATGAAGATCAAAAGCCTTTTGTTTTTCCTAGATAGTGGGAAAGCAGTTAAATAAAAAGGCAGAAAAGTTATATAAACAGCTACAGAGATTAACAACTATATAGGTTCACACTTACAGGGAAGTTTAGGATAAACAGCAAGGATAAAGAAACTACCAAGATTAAAATAGCATAAAATTTAAATTTTACATTTATTACTAAAATATTTAAAATAAAGCAATGCCTAATTTAATTTTATTTGTGAGATTTAGACCTCATTGAGACAGAAACTGCAAATCACACACAACTGTTTATAAAATGAAACAGAGGGAAAATACAATTTCCACTATCACTTAAAGTGTCACTAGGAATGGAAAAATACTTTTGCAGCGGTGTTAAGAAGAAGAAAAGCCAGTTGTTTTCACTGTTGGAGTATACACAGCAGCAATTTGGACAGCAGTTACCAAAGAGTCTGTACCTCACTTGTGCCACAGTCAGATGCCCATGTGGGAAACACCTGGGCTAAGTGAAGTAAGATGTCTTGTGCCAAATCACTTCCTACTGTTTGCTGCTGTCCCTCTCCTGGCCTCACTGTCCCAAAACAAACAAGTAAAACCTTTCATTGTGTCAGTCTCCAGTGACCAGCCAGCAGGCTTACAGTAATGTCCCTAATTTCCTTAGGCCTATTTAAACTGAACTGACTGGTTTTGCCTTGAGGTAATGACAAAACCACAGTTGCCCTGATGGCTGTGCTGTGACTGAAGTATCTTCCAGCTGAGGAGCAGCATTTCCTTGAAACTCTTCCAGCTAGATCTGACAGAGCTCAGTTTTCACTGCCAGGTCTTGGGGCAGCTTACAAAAGAAGACAAAATAGTAGTAAAAAATAGTCTATTTCCCCACCATTTTGTTCCAGCAGCTTACACTAATGTTCACTGATGTTCTGCAACTGTCTCTGTAGAATGGCTTGGACGTTTTCTCCCTAAGTAAATAAATCTTTGGCAAGGAGAGAACTGAAGGAGATTCCCCTCGCATGCACACTGGACAGAGCTGGCTTGGGTGTGCATGCGGGCAAAGTGTCAAAACTGAGACTGTGAGAAAAAAGCTGTTTACAAAGATGCTGCATCCCCCATGTGAAGGCAGCTGATGTGTCACCTCTTCTGCCCTTCACCAGTAGATCCAACAAAGCTTTGATTCAGTTGTTTAAACACAGGTAGACAAAGTGCAATTTGAAACAGCTTCAGGTACGTGAGGATTTTGAAACAATGCTGTCAGATATGACATGGACCCAGGAGATTCATGTTTCTTTTGGACTAGCAGCTTAAGGCCCTGTGGGACACTCTGAGATATCTCAGATGGTCCAGCTACACCCATGTTTACACAACTGTATTGAGCCCAGAAAATGTCAGATTTGGAGGTGCACAAACATCACTGCTCGCTTTGAAAACTTTAAAAAATAAATGTTTATGGTCTCAATGCTTGAAACACAAGACTCAGATTTTGACAAAATAAACTTATGATCAGCTTGATATTTCATACTGAAGACTGAGTAATAGCAAATACATAGGAGAAATACCTTGAATAGGAATTTTGTCCAGAAAACCACTTAAACCTCAGTTTAAAGCTGAACATATACTTGACTGCTTTGTTAAATTGAGACTTGTAACTTTGGATCCATTAGCCAATGTGAAGATTATTGTCTCATACCTCTTTTCACCCTCCCTAACCAAAATCTTTTTTTCTCTGCTGTCATTCAAAATCCTGTTCATAGATTATCTGCAGTCCATAAACCTTAAAGATCACTTTTGACAATGCTGCCAACATTCAGTTTTCAATCCTGGACTTTGGGAGACTGCACAGATAATTAACATAATCCTAAAAGCAATGATCCATGAAAACACAAGAATTAGTCTGAGCATCATGCACACAAAAATATGAAACAACAGACACACAAATATCTTCCAAGCTGTTAACCCAGGAAGGTATCATTGTACTGCACTGTTCAGCATTACTACCATAATAGCAGCAATGTAGCAAAGCTACTGTACTTACGCTGTTTTCTGGTCGAAGTGATCCACGTGGTTCTCCTTTAGAAACTTTTACTCAGAGACTTCTAATGCTTTTAGGCATATGAAGCTGGATGGCAGTTTCCTATAAACCCCTGCCTGAACCAACACACCAGCCAAAATACCCAGGAATTCAGGCAGTTGCAAGATAATGATCACAAAAACTACTGACATCGTATCTTCCGTGATACGATGTGAGGACAGTGCCTGCACCAGCACAAATGCCTAAAGAAGCCCAGCCACCAGGAGACACAGGCTCACTCTTGGTATTACAGCACTGCTGTTTCAGCATCCCAGACATCCCTGCCAAGATGCTTCAACAGGTCTGTGGTACACAGGAGGGATTCACTGGCATGTGCATGTCCAATGCTGTTCTCCAGCTCCACCAAGGCTGTGAGCAGATGTCTCTCCAGCGACCGAGTCCAGTGAGCCCCACGCTTGCCTGACCTCCCTTACTGAGCCCTGGCCAACCCCTCCAAAGCCAGCCCCAAGCACAGCCACCAGCACACACACCAGGGAGCTGGCTCTCTCTTCTACAGTAACCTGCACAGCTACTGGCTACTCTTCTTGCTAAAAAGAGAGGCCAGGCAGATTTTCTGATAAATGTCAATCTCATTATACCAGTAGCTGAACAGTGCTAATTTACCAGGTGAAAAAAATAAGATGTACTCTCTTGAAACAAAGGAAATAGGCCTCTGGCAAAAACCAACACGAAAGTATTATTCATAGTTCATACTTTCCCCAAAATAAAGCTTTTTAAAACCTAAGAAGAATAAAATGTTTCCAGAGAATGGAAGCATAAATATTTAATGAAAAGATTATTGATGCTGTTATTCATGCTGTCAAGAGACTCGGGAGGTTTCACTTAGGAAACAGGATCCCGCTGTGCTACTTAACAAACTCACTTCAAGGTTGTCATTCAGAGAAGAGCTTTTGTGTCATGTAGTAATGTTGACAGCAGACAACAGTAGAATTTAAACTAAGTTACTAAGCCTTGGTGGTAAGATTATCAGAGCAGAAGTAAATGCATAAAGGGAATTAAGGAAATTCCTTACGCACAGAGCACATTGCATCAAGCTAATGCAAAGAGAGAGAAACCCCATTTCACACGGAACTCACTTGCTAATTTGTCTATCTTAAGCAAGTTGTAGTACTAAGTAGAAGGAGAAAAAAAACCCCACAAGTAAGGTTTTAACAACAATTTCAGTAGTTATGCTATGTGAGCAATTTGAAAAAATGGCGGAGACTAACCTGTTTTTTAAGATAATCTCTATTGTTTCTGATAAAGTGGTCACAGACATAGGCTGCATTCAAAATGCAGCCTGCCAAAATTGCCTTCTAGAATGCAATTCTGGCATATACTATGAAATAAAGACCCAGTCAATTTATCTTCATGAAAGCATTAAAAGAGAAGGAGAATGGATGGAGGAGAGTACAAACTAAATACATGCCATTTATCATGCTTGCCACTCTCAGGATCAAGACCAATGAACTTCAAAGGGAACTTACATTTTGCTTTTTTCTTTAGGCATTCATTTAGGGTTTGAGGGAGTAAGGCAAAAACTAACCAACCAATCAAAAACAAAAAAAAAGAGCAAGACAGAAAGAACTGTGCAAATCATTGTGCTAGTACAAGATGTTTCACTACGACAACAGTTGCACAATTTGAATTTTGGTTTGTTCACACCTGAAGTTAGAGAGGCTGAAGGCCAAGTCTACCCTACGCATGGCTTTTGGTGAAAACCATGGCCTTTCACTGCACAACTAAGACAAATGGACTTTTCAGGGCTCTGTATACCTCAGAAAGACCATGAACTACTTCTGTAGCTTAATAAGCAAAAAATATTTTCCATAAAAACAAGTCTGCTGCAGGATTATGTTCGTTTCAAAATGAGAGCTGTGAATCTCCACAAGACCATTTAATGCAATCACAAACTGAGGGATAATGAAAATTAGGGTGCTGAAAATCTAAAAAGATTTAAGTCTAAGTCCCAAAATTAACTTGTGTTAATTAATACCGACCTTAATCCTCAGGTATCCCAGATGAACTAAATAATTAACTCAAAGGTCATCATATTCAAATGTGCATCTTAAAGGCAGAAATACAACTCAAAAGCTCAATTTGAAGTGAGAACTGAGAATCCATAAATGCCAAACAACTTCAGCTAACTCTCCATTAAAGATCATTTTTACCACCGCTTCAGATCATAATATACTAAATACCCTTTTAAAAGCACCAGCTCAATGTGTGACTACATGAGATTCCCAGTTTCCATTAAGACAGAAGTCCAGGTTTTTAAAGGTGCAGACAGGTGAAGGTCAGATAAGCACCAGGTACCTAATTTCAAGTGACTAAAAAACAATACATGTTTTTAAGTCTTATCCTATGGTCAGGTATATGAGAACTAAAACTTCCCAGCAATTTAAAGTTGCTGAAGTGTTCCAGAATAAGCTTATGAGAACAGAAGATTAAAGACTAACAGACAAGCAGCATGGCCAAAATATAAGCAAGATGGCTAAAGCACAATATTTATGTTCAGAAATAAAAAGCAGAATCTAGGCAGTCCAGCTCTCATTTTAATGGTGCCGAACTAATGCTTCTGTATATTTAATTTAAAACCTGATGCCCAGGTCAGGAGGCTGTCTCTGACCAATAATGGTGAGTGCTAGTCTGAAAGATCTGTAAATCCCTGCAAGTGAATTCTCCAACAATCAGGCTTTTAAAAGAGACAGCATATTGGGACTTCTGGCTTTGAAGGCATCTAAAATTACTGGTTGCCTGGAAACAGGTTTTCTGTGCTTGTCTTTCACATGACATCTACTCATCCTAAAGTTATTGCATCTTCTATGACTTTAGGTATGCCTCTATTTTAGACTGCCACAGCCCCAACTGGTATCACACACTGTTATCTTCAGTATTTCCTTGTAAGATGCTGGCCAGCCAACTTTCCAGAGAGAAGGCACGTGCCAGAAGATTTTAAAGTACCTTTAAGGAAAACTGTCAAAAATAAGAATGAAACCAGTGTGCTTGTTTCTCTACACCTGGAGAAGGTTCCCATGCCAATTCTGCTGAATTCCAGACCGTGAAGAGTACTGGAGTATCCTGGTGTCTTTATTGTAGACAAAAAGGATATATACTATGACCATTAATGATGAGAACTTTTTAATCTAAATCAAATAAAGCATTAGGAACTCCAAGCATTCTTTTTTTGATGAACATGGTAAGCCCTTCTTTTTTAAAACTTAAGATTTTATTGAGGAAAAAGATATTAATCTCTGCTTTTTTTTTTTAATAACTGACATACAAATTTTAAAGAAATAGCAAAATTAGGAGAGAAAAAAACAACCAATATTACTTTGTAGATGCATGCAGATGAATAAGTACACCAAAAACATACATTCACCATTTTCTGTGCTCAGTTCTCTATATATAGGAGCATTTCAGAAAGTCCTCTTTACAGCCTTTAATTCTGGATTTCATTTGCATCATGTTATAACCCCAGCTAGCCCATACATGCCGTTGAATCACGTGATATTGCTGTTTCATCTGTGCAAACCAAATAAAAACAAATTAAATGCTGCTAACGAGCTCTGACAATAAAGCCTTTATGTGATTTTTTGGAAAGGTTGTGTGTACATCATGGAGGTATTTGCACACATGACAACAAAGGTATTTACACTCCAGCGTAGTCCATGGCTAACTAACTCAGAATCAGAGTCACACGCTCCTTACATTTGGAATGTAAGGGGATCACCTAGTCCAACTCTTCTGCTCAAAGCACATGCCCAGGGCCATGTCCAGCCAGATTTTGATAATATCCAAGGACACAGACTCTACAATCTTTCTGGGAAATCTATTCCAGTATTTAAACACCATCACAGTGAAAAAGCTTTTCATCTGGATGGGATTTTTTGTATTTCAGTTTGTGCCCACTGCTTCCACTCCCAGTGGAAAGAGTTCTATTTCCCACATCAAACACTCCCCACTCCCCCCCACCAGGTATTTAAACACATTGAAGAGATTCTCCCAAGCCTTCTCTTCTTAGATAGACAGTGCCAGTTCTCTCAGCCTCCCCTCCTATAACAGATGACCCCATTTTTTAATCACCTCTGGCCCTTCACAGGACTCATTTCAGTGTGTCCATGGGTCCCTTGTATGGGGGAGCCCAGAACAGGACACAGCACTCCAGAAATGGCCTCACCAACACTTAATAGAGTTGCATGAGACAATCACTTCCCAGGTGCAGGACTTTGCAATTCTCTTTGCATTTGAGTACTGAAAGCCTTTTTAAAGCCAAAATAAACAATATTCATAGCTCTGAATGCGTCAGATTGCCATGATGTTTCAAAGATGAACCTCACAATGACATGGGCCAGTTCCCTCAGGTCTTGGAATCCCCAATCAGACACCATGCACATGTGTACATCCCATTTTTTGAAATATTTGCTAACCTGATCCTCCTCTACTAAGGATAAGTCTTCACTGCTCCAGGCTTTCCCATGGGTCTCAGGGGCCTGGGATTCTTGAGGGAAAATCTTACCTGTAAACCGAGCTGAAAACAATGTTGTGTAACAGCATTTTCCATATTCTGTGTCACCAGATCACTGCAGTAGTGAGCCCAGCTTTCCCTCATCTGCCTTTTGCTGTCGAAGACTTTTTTTCCCTTTGTGTCTCTTGACAGATTCAACTCCAGATGGGCACTGGCTTTTGTGACGCTGTTCCTGCATACTTGGACAGCATCTCTATTGTCTGCCTGGATGACTTGGTCCTGTTTTCACCTCCCAGTATATTAGTTCTTTATATAATTTGAACAAAACACCTTTCAAGTGATGACAAATAGACTTTCTTTAGAGAGTTGTCCACATCCCTTGTCAAAGCTGAGCTGCTGTGCACACAATACCCCAAAAGGCAAGTCAAGCTATGCAGCGGACTCGAATAAGCCTAAGTGGATCTAAGGAATAAGAGTGCTTGACTGGCAAGGGGCAGCACTGGGCTCCTATAGCACCAAGTTCAAGCACACCACAAGGTCTGAAGAGAAATTCAGAGGTAGAAAGGGAGGAGAAGAGGTGGTAAATCCTGTGAGTGACACTGAAATCTGGTATCTCATTGTAAGGGTGAAATGGCACAAATGAAGGATCTTAGGCACTATCAGAAGTGACACCGAATTTCAGTTTTGTTAGAAGATGTTACTACTCTCAGAAGCCTGCTAGCTGACAGGGTAACAGCGTTGGAAAGCTTTAAAGAAACACTAAATATTTTGATAGAGACGCAAAAGAAGCATCTATACCATCAGCAATACAATGAGAGGAGCAACTGAAAGGATGGAAAAAACCACTTAAACTGTCTGGTTAGCAAGGACAGAAAAACTGGGTATGTTTGTAAATCAAAAAGCCTAAGTTGATTCTCAGTCAGTATAAATTGACATAATTCTATTAATATTACCCCATTAACAGTTTTGTTGCACAAGCTAAGTTCCCTGCTTGGAACTGATGCTGTAGGCTGTCCGTTGCTCACAGAGAGGAAAACACACCTTAACTGAACTTTTATCTGCACAAGGGGTTCAGGCTCAGACTGGTATAAAGGACCTCAGGTTTTTTTGAGACAGTCTGTTCAGTTTTCTAGTCGTAATTTTCTCTTTTTGGATTCTAAATCTTACAGTACTATCTCTACTCATTTACAACTACCACTTACCTTCTTTAACTCTTCCTGAATAGTTTTGCCATTTTCCTCTGAGGACAAACTCTCTTTCTGGTTTTCCAGATCTATTCCAGGTTCTGACTCTTGTTCTTCACCAGATGATGTTTCCTTGTCACTCATTTTAGCAGCAAGTTGAAATAACCTGGATTTAAGCTCATCCTCCATAAGTTCAGGCTTGACATCATGGTGCTGATCCTCATTGCATATATCTGTTTCTGATAAATCATCAAAATCCTACAAAGACATTAGAAAAAAACATATAATTCCTGTGTAGGCACACAAAGAAAAAACAAACAGCTTTCTAGAAAACTATAAGTATGATCACTCTGCAGGGAAGCTAGAAAGAAAGCACACTAAGTGTTCTGATAAAAAAGGAATGCCAGTAAACCAAGAGTTGCTAGATCATATTCATCATTCCTGCTGACTTTCACATTATCTAAAATGGAACTACCAAAATCACTATGTATCTATGAGCAACTAATAAAACATGCCTATATTTCCCATTCCTAGCAGTGCCATCCCTCACAGGCACAGTGCAGATAAAAGTGTGGTGTGGGAATGAAATAACCTGTAACCTGGCAGTGTGCTCAGCTTTCAGCTGACAGCAGTGCTTGCATTCCCTGAACTGCTTGGTCTTGAGCATTATTATCCATGTTCTTAAAGACTGCTGGGAACAAGTTTTGAAAAACTTCTCTTTTGTTACATGATGTTGCTTAAGACTGTCGCCTTTCCCAGTGATTATTAGCACAGTTACATCCTCTACAGAGATGTTTTTTTTCCAAATGCCAACCTCCTTGGAACAAGATCAGTCTTCAGGAGCACCTTCTGTTCTGAATCTTGGATCCTTAAAGCTGGGAAACACTTAAAGGGTCAGTGAAACACAGTGGGTGCTACAGACTTGGCCACAAGTCCCTTTGGAAGCAGAAGAGAAGCAAAATCGTTTTGCAAATCTGTTTATCAGGGTGCCTGCCCAGCATTTAATAAGTGGAAAGGGGGATAGTTTTGTCAGCTCTTGCTGACAAAATCTGAGATTATCTCATTGTTGTTCTAAAAACTAATCCCCAGGTATGTATCAATTCATTTTCTGGATCTGTGCTGCCTGATTAGGACCCAATTTGCCTTGATTTCCACGACAGTCCCTGGAGAGAGACAGGCACCTCCCAAAGTAACCTGTTCCACCTACAGCATTTGCTGCCTTCTGGAAATGTTCCCTCCCTGCTGACCGCAGAGAGAAAGTTTTGAATCATTAGCTTGTTTCGTGCTTCAGCAAAGTCCATGAAATAAGATGGTATTAGGTGGGTTTCAAAATGACAGATATTTTGAAATGGAGCATAATTGTACAACACCACCCAGAAGGAGGCTATGAAGAATTCAGCCTGGGACCAGAGGGGTAGGCACATCTCAGTAGGTCTAGGAGGATGACTTGGAGCAATCCTCAGAGAGGAAATTATTCCTAACTGCCTTAGTTTCTCACACTGTGACAAGACCAGACACTGCTGGAGAGACTAAAATCTGTGTTCTGTCTTCCATCCATTTGGAAATACATAAACAGGAGCAGCTGTAGCAGCGCTGTTCACAGATGAACCAATTACCTCCAGTTCTCACAGGAAATGTTAACTCTGCCCACATCCTCACAAACCCTACCCACCAAACTGCTTTTAATGGATTGACACATCATTTTCATGTCAGTTCTCATCTTTCATAAAGTAAACTGTACTGGAGTGTTCAGCACTTTCACAGTGTTCTGGACAATTTTTGTCTGCAGTTATTTGCAATTCAATCAATTACACAACTAAATTATTGCTTTAGAGTTCACCTTCAGGATGCAGAACGCCCTTTTAGAAAATCAGGATTTGAAGGAAAAATAGAAATTTGAGAGCTACAATAGAAGCGGAACCATGGGTTTATGCTGAAACTCTTTTCCCAAACAATCAGCTTTTGCATAATAAAAAGCTTTTTCTGCTAAAAAGCTGTTCAATGATTGAAAACAAGATTTCAAACCAGTGTGTTTTCACTTCAGTTTTATAATGTGACATGCTCTTATATACATGCAAAAGACTGGTGTGTTTCACCTCTTAAATTAAAAATCTCTATCATAACAATGTTTCCTCAAATTGCAAGAGAAGTTTTCTTCAGACATTTCTTGCACATCACTCCACAACTCATTACAAATATCAGTATTACACCCCAACCAACAATCTGCCAATGACCAATACAAATCACTAAACTACTATAAAAAAACCCTGAAACCTGTTGCTGAATCAATCAGTCCATCAACTTGTACCCAGGAAAGAAACAATCCTAATTTATATGATATACAGGATAGAAAGCACAGCTAAACTGTACACTTGTATTTTATGAGAGTACAGTTTAGTGAAGATACAGGTCATTAAACCTGAGCTATTTACAGCCAGGTATCTAGTCTAAGCTAATTACTGGAACCCTTCTTTACTTGATTAACCTCCATTTATTTAATTGGTACTTCCAAAAATCTGCTCTCATCTACCAAAACACCTGATTTAGGATTACAGCTCTGCACTAGGGGTGTGGGCTTACTCTAGCAGTGTTGATGAAGACTGAGCATGGTTTACCTTGAGGTCAAGTCTGCAAGGAAAAGAAGCAAATCCCATTCTCTGCAGACATTTGAGCAGATCAAGCTTGTAAAGACAAGAATTTGGTATTCTTGTTTAAATGAGCTTACAGATACATATATCAAATCTAGTGGAGCAGTGAGGGAGGCTGGCAGTCCAGAGTGGTGGATTTTCCCACACTGCCTCCTCACTGCTGTACTGACAGACTTCACTGTGCACCAGGACATGCATGAGTCCTCTGGGGGCTTCTTAAACAGATCTGCTAAGCTTTAACTGCTTAGCAGCTTTATTTGAGTAGCAATGCACATATACACCCATGGAAAGCACCACTAGTTAATCTAAAGAATCTGTATTGACAACAGCAATATGACAACTTCTCTCAATCCTGAAAAAAATACCAGTCTTCATAGGATCACACAGAGCAGCAACTTAAAGATCTTTTTGCTAGGTCTGCCAGCACAGATGAAAGTCATGAGATGCCTTGGCAACCCCAGGGTCTCATTCAGCATTAGCTCAATCTGTGTTTTGAATACAAGTTGTTTGTTGTGGGAGGACTCATCTTGAGAGTATTGACTGTATTACAGCTGGGCTCAGGTATGTCTATATGTCTATTACCCCTATTTTAGCTTTCCAACTATATTTCCAACAATTTTTAGCTCTCCTTTCAATAAGCAGGTGGATTACCTATATTGGCTAGAGCTGTTAATTGCTGTGCACATGCAGAGATAATGGTACCTTCCACTGCTGTGCTTTGGGGTTTCTGTTAATAGCAGGCTGCTTGACTGGTGTGTTGGGCTTTTCCGATAGTGGCAGCAAACTATTTATGAGGAGATTATACCTCTCATGGATTGACAAGTTAAAAAATGCATTAGCAGCCATGAAAACAATAAAATAAATAAATTGAAAGGTGCTGCTACTGTTGTTTAATAGATGTTGCATTAAATTTTGTTATTCTTTACTGTTCATGTTTTCACTCTTTCTGGTAAGTTTAATGATATTTTTGTGTCATTAGACAAATCATTGTGTAAACTCCCATTTGCATCTATCAGCAATATATAATGCTAATAACTGCAAACAAGAATAAAGGGCTAGCATTATATCTGAAAACCGAGTTTCTGTGAGGGCCTGGCAGACTGGCACAGCCACGAACCCAGTTCCACTAAAATAAAATCAACTGTTTCTATGCAAGCATAAGGCTTAGGAGGCAATGAAAACAGGAAATACACTTTACTCATAAATAGTGTCCAAATCCTTGCACACAAATTGCTGATAACTCAATGTAATCAGAGTGGACAAAAATGAAATGCAAAAAAAAAGATGGTCCAGAACAAAATCCATGCTAACTATAAATTCCTGAGGGAAAGTTCCCTTCATATAGGAAACCAAACATTGGAAACTAAAATCTTTAGGAGAATACACAAATTGTGAGGTTTGCAGGCAGTTTCTCAACAAGAGCCAGCGTGATTTCAGGGAGCTGTTTTCAAAGAATACATCTCAAGCGCCATCCCGTGGGAACAGGCAGTCTGACAGTGCTCATCCCTTACCTGGCTGCAGGGCAGGAGGGCTGAAATTAACAGGTGGGGTCTCCTGATCAAAGAAACAAACTTATAACGAGGGCACTTCTTTCGCTTGAAGCAATTAAGCCCCTCCACTTTGCATCAGAAACTTAAGAACTTCAGCTGCACTAAGCAACAATCATATCCTTCTCTCAAAAAGATAATGAGAGTCAATATATCAATATTATTATTACTAATAGTACCAACTATTTTTATAATTATTAATAATAAAAGCAGGTAATGATTTGTGACTTGACTGTCCATTTTTTGTAAAAAAGTTACCATTGGAAAAATAATCATTAGAGGCAAAGTTGCACTTTCCAATTCAGTTCCCACAGAAATGTAAGTAATCTGTGGTACATAAGCAATCAGATACTATTTATAGCAGAACTTTGGTTTTATCAGGACAGTTTTCATATATTGCTTCATGACTGTGTTTATGACATCTCTACAGGCAGCTCAGTAAAGGAGCTTGTTCTTTTACTTGTCATTAAGCAAAAAATTCCATAGATACAGCACATCTTAGTATCTGTTCTCAGCTTTCCCCTTCTAAGTCACTGAAGACTTTAAACAAAAAGATTCTCTCTCAGTCACAAAGTTGGCATTTCACTGTTGTGTCTAAAATATATTTAAAAAAAAAGCCTTAAAAAACCCAGCATAAACAGCATTATCATAACCTAGGAACTGGATACTGATTAAAAGAAACCCTGATTTTAAATTGAAATTCATTTGTGAGTTATGAACTGAGTGCAGTTTTTCCAGAACATAA
Source organism: Nicator chloris (assembly GCA_013400495.1). Classification (NCBI taxonomy): domain Eukaryota; kingdom Metazoa; phylum Chordata; class Aves; order Passeriformes; family Pycnonotidae; genus Nicator; species Nicator chloris. Next base: position 74,571 of record WAAE01012690.1, on the reverse strand, counting down.
CTGCTTCCAACTCTCTAGACTCAAAGCAAAGAAAATAAAAGGGCTTGTTTTCAACTCATTGAGAAACTTGGAGAGTAGAAAACAAGAAAGAAACCTTCTCTATTTGAAAATTAAAAATGAAGCCCCAACTTTTAGACTGATAAACTGAAATCCTGTTCTACAATGCTGATGAAAACATAATGGTTAACAAATGATCATCTTATTATTAAAATGCAGTAAAGTAAGATTATACTCCAATGCACTAAAGTACAGAAAAAGTGTGTTTCTTTACTGCAATTGACATATAATCAGTTATTCGGTGTCTAATATCTTGGTTCAACCAAAGTTTAGAAGAGTTTGTATGGTCTCTGCAAACCCTGCATAATCTCATCATATGCAAATCTATACCTGGTTTAAGACCCTGCAGTCAATCTTTCTTAAGTCTGTGCTGTCTGCAGTTCTTCACACACCTGCACTTTATTTTGTGGAACTGTTTATATGTAGGGCTCTCCCTGCTGCAGCCTCAATCATTTTACCAAAATCAATACATTATTTTGGGGAATATATGAAACTCTGACATCCTTTTAATCTCATTTTCCTGAGCCATGTAAAAGATGTCTGGCTAATTAATTTTCATACATTAAATGAGGTTCCTTACACACCTGACAGTTTTACTTGCTTCCTAGAATTGTTTAACCATGCAACATCCTTGCTCTAAACTGTGGTAGTCAGTCCATTCCTGGTGCCAGCAGTGCTTGTTTGCCAGAGGCTGGAGTAGTTCTACAAATGTGAGCACCAACTGTCAAATCAGCCACCTCTCTATGTGTGTGTGTGTGTGTCCAAACACAAACTAAACACATGCAGACCCACCCATATATAAACTTCCTAGTGAGAATCTTACTGCTTTGAAAACAGTGGCATGATCTGGAGGCAGTGTGCCTCTGCTTGCCCCGCTGAGGCTGAGGGAGCAGCAACAGCCTCTTTTAGCCTCACGAGTAAAATGAAGGGGAGAGGGGGTTAGACTCTTGAATCTTGCACTTTCAGCACAACAGAGAGGTTACAAGAGACAAAGCAAGTCATAAAAGACTTGGAAAGAATAATCATTTTCCACACCAGCTTGCACTGTGAAGCACACACTAATTTGCTAAAGGATGTCATCATGGATGTTTAGGAAGCACCCTGCCTTTCTGACCTCACCTGGATGAGCATTGGGGAGGTTTAGATTGGATATTATGAAAAATTTCTTGGCAGAAAGGCTTATCCAGCACTGGAACCGGCTGCCCAGGGAAGTGGTTGATTCACCATCCCTGGAGGTCTTTAAAGGACATGTAGTTGTGGCACTTAGGAACAATCTTTAGTGGTCAACCCTGCAGCGCAGGGTTAACAGCTGGACTTGGTGATCTTAAAAGTGTTTCCAGTCTAAATGATCCTATGATTCTATGATGTCTCCAGGACTTTCTCTGAGAGCTCTGATCTTCCACGCTCTGCATATTGTCTATTGTGACTAGGAAGCCACAATGTGAATACAGACACTCAGAGATCATGCACAAATACACAAACCCAGAAAGCTAAATGCAGAAGTCCATGTACAAGATATGGTCTTTGTGCAGTTCCTGTAAAGCCTTGTAATTCTGCCTGATGTTCTAAGTCAATAATGGCCACTGATGTGCCACCAGATCACATTATGATATATCATACTCCCCTGCAACTACTGTTGATTTTAAATATATGAGGATACAAGTATAAATGAACCAGTACAGAACACCCAAAACACTCACACTCTGTCCTAAAAGCAGATGGAATGGGTCCAGAACTAATGACATCTAGCATTAAAGCCCTGCTGAAACCCTAGAATCCTAATATTGGCTCACAATCAGCTGTACTGATGTTTTTCTATAGGAAATACAGGCTAGTAGCACAAGGAAACAAAAACTGTTCCAGGCATCCTGAATTTGGTCAGAAAGCTTTAGGACTGAATCAGACTGCTCATAATCAGAGGCACAGGAAGAAGACAGCCTCAGCTCCTTGCTTCAGGCTTATTATTACTCTGCTGCAGCAATGATGCAGCTTCAAGATTTAAGAGGGGGAGGATGTGGGAAATGGAACTGGACAAGGGGTCAATATTCTCCTGAGCTCGTGTGCTTGCACTGCTAACAAAATTCTGGGGGACAAATGGATCCCTTAATATCAATCCCAGGTCTGGACAAACTCCAAACAGAGGAGACTTCTTGGCTTTCTGGTTATCCAACACCTGTAATTTAAACGAAATGTTTGCTGTCTTTAAGCTGTATGAACAATTTTTCCAAGTTTGAGATATTACAGTCTGGGGTATTTGCTTGTTTGTTTGGGTTTTGTTTGTTTTCTTAATGAATTGACAAATTATTTAAATGGAAGTAGTTTGCAAACACTCACCCTAACACATCAGAACTCATCTTAAGGTGATCAGTTAAAAGCAGACATCACTTGGACTGGATTTCACAAAAAGCCCTTTTTGAATTTCTGCTGCTCATTAGCTTTATCCCTTACCAGAATATTTGTAGACACTGCAGAGCAGATTGCCAGGCATATGAATTATTTCTTATACTAAGAAAACAGAAGTTAAAAAAACCCCCAGCACAACAAAGCAAGTGATTAATTAACATTTCTTAGGTGTTGACAAATCCTGAGGGTTTTTTTCTTAAAAGCATTGTATTTTGAAACATTAACAATGTCTTTGATTGGATGAAAGTGGCCTATTTGAGAAAAAGGAAAAGCCTGTCTAACACCCTACTTTTTTTCTTCTTATTTAGGAGACACGAGGAAGATAAAGCTTGCAAGAACACTCCACCTCCCACTCACGATTCACATGATATTGCCAGCATAGCTTAATTAGTTTTGCCCAGCTCTGCTTGAGAATACATTTGGTAAGCTCAAACACAATTACCTGACTTAAATTCATCTTGTTGGCTTTTGCCTGATTCTTTTCTTCACTTAAGTCTTCAGAGATGGCTTTGTTCTTCTTCCACCTTCTTGATCTCTTTTCCAAATCATAATGGACTTCTTCAGTCTCACTGCTGTCTGAATACTCCAAGCTAGTTGCCTGTGGATTGAAATTTACATCTAGTTCTCCATGGAAGTGCTTCTTTTCCATTCTGGGCATATCACTTTGAGTTCTGCTTTGCAACCAGAGGAGTTTGCTGGGTCCTTTAGCTTCCTGGGAGGAGTTTACTGAAGATGTTTCTGAATCAGAGAACAGTGTCTCAGTGTTGGTGAATAACCCAGAGGAGGGGGAGGTCACTGCCTGGTACTGATTGTTGCCATACACCCACTCAGTGCCATACTGGGAATTGGAGTAATAGAAGTCATCTGGCAACTGTCGAGGTCTCCGCCGCAGCTTGTTCAAGGCCACGTTCCAGTCATAGTCATCCTCGCTGTCTGAGCCCATCTCGTCATAGGCAGACACAATGCTGGACTCGCTCTCCAAAGCTTTGAACACCTGGCTCTTTGGTTTGGCGAGCATTCGAGGACGAGGCAGAGTGACATTCTGCAAAGCCACCCAGTTTCCATCGGTGCTTTGGAAAACGGAAGGCGGACCTATGAAAAGGAAACAACAATGACTGTGATCACACTGTGGATGGCTGCTTTTACTTGCCACAGATTTAAAGTTTCAACAAAACTAACTAACAAATGCAAGTGTTGCTGCCACATGAACTCCCCCGTGTTGAGAGCCAAGCTACCCTAGTACTCAGAAGGCACCACTTCAAGTCGTGCTGATGACTAAAACGGGAGAGTACTTGGACCAAAGCTTTTTTCTAAAAGAATGATTAGGAAAGACTGACGGAACACAAGCACACAGGCATGTATAAATCCCGACTTTTGCAAATGTCTTTGGTTCTGTGTGCAATTCTGGTCCCCCACATCAAAAAGGAAAGACGGAAAAAGAATCAGAGAAGAACAACAAAGGTTGTACCAGGCTCTGAAATGGCATCCATTCAAGGAATGATTAAGTAAGACAGAGCTCTGTCATCTGGAAAACAGAAGACTGAAAGAATACATGCTAGAAGAGATGGAGGAATCTCTTCCAACCCAACTACTAGAGGGCATGAAGTGAAGCTAGAGAAATTAAGGTTCTAAACAAACAAAAGAAAGAAGTGGGATGCAACAGATACCAGACCTATGGAGCTTCTTGCCTAAGGTTGTTCTGGATGCTTGAAATTATCTGTGATGAAACATAGATGTCTATGACCATGGGGGAGAAATCCACTAAAATTTACTAAATACAGAAAAAACACTTCTAGCTGAGATAGTCATTAAGTTGAAAGTTCTAGAGGTTCAGAGCCTAGAGGCACTATGAAAAATACTTGCTTCGTCCTAACCTCTCCTAGACTCTTGCTTATGGCTGCTGTTGTTGTACCCCAGGCTAAACACCAAACGAGCTTTCTGTTTGACACAAGCACTGCTGCTCTTGTATCCTTCCACATTTTCAGAGTATGTTTTACAACACCGACATAAAAACCAAAAAAGGTCATAAATACGGTCAGAAAGTGCTCTTTAACTCTCATAACTCTGAGAACTGCACTTCTTCTAAATTTAGATTTAATTTCCAATCAAAATTGAAAATTCCCCTCATGGGAAATATGGATGTGTGATGACTGCTTTCTCCAGCACTTGAAAAATATATAATGCCATGGATTTACACAGTAATCCAGCCTACTGAATGAACTTTTCAGACTTAAGGATTCCTCCCATGGATTCAAATCTGTTATTTTCAGAAACCTATAGAAATACTTAATAGAAACCATTAATTTTCTCAAAATGTAAGCAGAACATAACTATTTTCAAATGGACACAGTAATATCTGGGTCTGTTGTAGAATATAGTTAGGAATTTTGCATTAGATGGTTACAAATACTAGGATGAAAAGATTACTTTTTCCCCAGAACTGTTCATAAAGAACATTAGTATGCAGTAAGCTGTGCTTAGTTTAAAAAGAAAGGTCTGAGGTGCACTACCACCACCAAAAGAAGTGGTTGATTAAAAAAAAAAAAACAAAAAAAACCACCAAACCAAAAATTAAATGGCAATTAAACTTAGGAGCTATGAGAGTTTTATGACAACTTTTGCATTTCTTACTCATTTGAAGCCTTTTGGCTTGTTTTCACTTCCTAAGTTTTAAGTCAATTCAGAGAACCTGAGAAAATACAATTCTTACTCCTTCTTAAAAGGAAATAAAAATAATACTACTTCTCTTGTAGAAGTGACCAACCAAGGATATAACTGAAGTCAGGTGTGTAAGGAGAACTAATAATTCTTTATTTTAACCCCTGATTTTGGAGGAAAAAACCCCAAACAAGCTATCAAGCATAACAAACTTCTGCTTGTTTACTTTTTCCAACTATACTAACTAATCTAAGTATAGGATTCCTCTGAGAGAAAGAACTTTCCTAAAAATATCGTTCCTTCAAACAAAGCCAACAGCTCTGCAGGATATAAATCTCCAACAGGAATTGAATTCAGCTGCACCACATTACACAAATGTAATGGGGAGCCAAAACCGTTTTTTCTTCCCCAAACCACATCCCTTATTCTATTTAACAATACCATGTGAGAATCAGTCAATCAACCTCAGTTAAGAGGCTGAAGGAAGAAAGGATAGGATAGTAGTTGATTACATCTTAAGAGGACAGACAGGGCAGAAACTCACTGAGAACTCCATATTCAGAAAGCTGACTCAGTTTTATCCCAGTTTTATTCTACAGTGTCAAGTGCTCTCCTCCTGATTTTTCAAAATGAAGTCACTTACTTGAAAGAATGTTTTTTTTCACACAATTCTTTGGGCATAAGCTATAATTCATCCATGTGAAAAGGAAAAAAAAAAGATTTAAGAAGTTTCATTGTAAGACTATTGATAAAGGGGGAGAAAAAGGACAGTATCATAATTTGGCTCTTGAGTCACCATTTAAACCAATACAAACTGTAACCAAAATGAATTGTGAACTTCTTTTTGGCTACATGCCTAAAAAGCCCATTGATGTTACCACACGAAACTCTTGGTTGAGATTTCTCTTCTTTTCTGTATCATAATACAAAGCTGCTTATTACTGCATAGGTGAGACCATATTTACAGATATTGGAACAATCAGCTAGTTACTATGAGCTCAATAGGCACCACAATTTCATCACAAATGTGCTGTTTCGATGAAAGAAGCAGAACAAATGCTCTGCGTGGAGCACCTGAATAGAAACTGGGTCAATTTGTCGTTCTGCTATGGTTAAGCAATTGTTAAATACTTAATTGCTCAACAGTTGAATGCAATGGGATTCAAGTGGGTTCTTAAATATAAGCACCAAAATAACTGCTTTACTGAAAATAGGCCTTCCACTAAAATGCCCAGGAGAAAAACGCTTCTGACAGTGGGTGGGTTGATTAAGGAATTCAAAGAGTAATGCATACTTGGTTAAGTCTGATTTTAGTACTACTTTAATATTCATTTCTTTCACGGGGAAGGAGAAGTATTGAAATTGTCTGAATTTCAGATTCCCCAGTTATCAACTGGCATTACAGATAAACAAACTGAACAGACGGGCAGCCCCGGTCCCTACCAAACCCAAACACACATTTTAACTGTTTCTGCTTGCCACCACCCAGTGAGGCAGCTGTGGAGTTACAGCACCAGTGAACTCACCCCACAAAAGAGAAGTTTTCTGCTTGTACAGCTTCATGAACCAATGTGCTACAGGGGTCAGATGGGTTCTACAGCTGCTACAAGAGAAGAAGCGAGAGCAAGCAGATTCTGCCACGGGATGACAACACTTGGAGCCAGGGAATGCTGCTGCAATGAGTTTAACTCTTCCCCTTGTGCAGCTGTAGGGGCAAAAACTCAACAACTCTATGGTGAGGGAGTTGCCTGGTGCTAAACTCTCGTGGCCTCACAAATGCTTCAGCCAGAACAAGAGAGGCAGTGGAAATGGGACCACCCCAAGAGCAGGAGCCACAACAGCAGAAGCACAGAAAGGGTTAGGTTGGAAGGGACCACAGTGGGTCAGCTGGTCCAACCAACCTGCACATGGCACAGGATTGCATCCAGGTTCTTGAATATCTTCAGTGAACGGGACTCCACAGCATCTCTGGGCAACCTGTTCCAGCGCTTGGTCACCTGTGTAGTGAAGAAGTTCTTTCTCATATCCAGGTGGAACTTCCTGTGCATCAGTTTCTGCCTGTTGTCTCTTGTCCTATTGCTTGGCACCACTGAGCAGAGCCTGGCTCCATCCTCTGACACCCTCCCTTTAGATACTTATATACATTGATATCTTCTTCAGTTACAACCTGTCTTTATGTCATCTAGAAGCAAGCAGGGAATTGTATTCTATCCCAGGGTGCTGATTGGAATGGAGCTGACTTGGAAAGCTCCTCACCATCCATCATCCATATTTACATCCGTACCTAATACATGATGACAGAGGTCAGATCCAGGGAAGCTGCTGGTTGGTGAAGTTCCCACTCACACAGCTTCCTCAAACTAGTCTGGAAGCACCAGTGAGTAGGACTGCACATAACACTGCATTTGTGAATTCATCACAGTTGAAGATAAAGTTGTAAGGAGGAATTCTAAATGTGAATTATTTTAATGACTGGCTCACCCTGTAGCCTTGTGAATTTACCCTGTGCCATGGAAAGGATACAATGGGCTGCAAACTCCATCAACTGGAGGACAGATTACCAATGACAATGAAGGGCCCTTGAGCTCTTGTGTCTTAGAAGCCCTAAAATGTATCCAAACTAGTTGTCTAAATTTTGTAACAGTCCAAAATCAACTTCACAAAGACACAAATTTTGAATAATTTTTTTAAAAAGAAAGTTAAGGTAAGCAATGACATAGCCCAATGAAACTGTGACACGGCAACATCAAATATACATTTTACAGGAGACCTCTGAAAGCACAGAGGTCAGCAGAAATGCCCTCCAGAAGGTCCTTGCTTTAAGTTGTATTTATTCCACATGTGAGTGAGAACCAAAAAAAGAATCTTATTCGTACTAGAAATATTTACTTGTTTCATTTAGCCTGTCTACACTCTTCCAGCTGGGTAAAGCAGAGAGCTTGCGTTCCTTCTGCTTCCTGGACTGTCCCTTTTGCTGCCTCCGAAGAGCCTCGGTCGCAGATGACGCAGGGTCTTGTCCTTTACTGGCCATATCTTCACTAGCCAGGGAGAATGCAGACTGAGACCTCTGTGGGATTAAAAATCAAAGAGTGCAATTTAAAAATAGAAGTAGTTAATTATCCAACTCTTTACCATAATTAGTATTCAGTTACCCATGGAAGTGTGGGATCTGCTAACAGCACAAATGAGATTTAATGTATTCAAAGAAATTCAGCATTAGATTGCTTATTTATGTGCATTTCTGATGCTATGCAAAGAGGCAGGAAATTGTTTATACTACCATGGACCAGACGGAGAGAAATAATTAAGGTGAAGTTGTTGGGAATGTGCTTGGTGAGGACTGATATCGAACTGCTTTGACTCAAGTTAGCCAGAAAGGGATCCCATTGTGGTGAGACATGATGATCTATTGTTGGCTCAACAGGCCATCTGGTGTAACAATTTGCAGGAGTTAAAAATTAAAAAAAAGCAAATAAACAGCCTGTTCCCCAGAAACAGATATGCAACCCAGCTGATTTTAAAGCAGAATTCTGTTTGCTAAGACATACATACATAACACCCAATATGCTGAGCAGTTTTATTTATCAAGTCTTACTAATGAAATCAACTTAGCCTACAACTGCGCATCCATTTAGTTCTAGAAGGGTCACATTTCGAGGCATAATAAGGTAAAATACTGTTGGGATTGTTAATCAGCCTAACTGGTATTGAGGGGAACGGATTTGCCCTTGGTTCCACATAAACAGATCAGACATTTTAGTTTTGACCTAGGCACGTAGATGTCAGTCAGTTACAGAAGACACATTTAAATTTGGCCCATTTAAAAAAGCTTTGAGTGCTGTCAGTGTCCTGCTGATTTCAGCAGAACTCACACTTGCATATCAAATCACATATGCAGTTCTAGAAACAAGGCTTTCAGAGCTCGAGTCAAGTTGCCTTCCCAGCAGAGTCAGTAGAATACTATATATGCCAGGTTTTCAAGTGGCTCAGCTGCTTTGCACAGGCCAAGTTGGCACTCTCAAATCTTTGTACATTTTTAGTGATGTTCAAGTTACAAATAATTAACTGAATCTGTTACTCTAAAAAGAGCCAGTCTTTGCCTTTGTATCAGAGGTCTGCTTCGTACTGGTGCAGGTGAGGTAAAGGAGAACTTGACTTTCAGCTGTTTTCAAGTCTCTTCAATTCCCAGGACAGCATAAGCAATGCTGGGAGTCCTGCTGGCTCAAAAGCCACACTTACACCACTTTCTGGCTGCACCTCCTCTCATCTGAAATGCTTCTCTGTGGGACCCATGTACCATGCCAGAAGATTTAATTAACTGCAAATCTTCCTGTATCCTTGGCTCAGCAGTAAAAGGAAACACAATTAAGCACAAGGGTTTAGTTTGGCTTCTGAATTCATGAAGAAAAGCCAGAATTATTGAACTAGAATAAAATATTTTCTATAACTACAATGACTGCATAACTTTGTTAATCTTGTCCATACAAACACACAGGTCCTAATATGATGCATCAGAGTGTTTATTTTTAAATTTAGTGGTACAAACTATTCACAAGAAGCTTGAAGTAATTTTACTATAGAGAATCTGTCAGGTGCATCATTTTTACATGTCAGCCATATTCAAGTGTGTATTTAGTCTGTTCCAAACCTTGAACTAGATCTTTCACTGATCAAGATCATCTGAATCTTTCTTAACCCTGAAAAAGTAATAAAATAAAATAATTTAATGAAATGCATACAGGTACATAAATTGTTTCACTATAGGAAATTTGCTCATGAACTTTGATTTTATCCTGGCAGGATATGTGGACAATATAAACAATTCTGCCACAAATTTGCCACCTGAACTGTGCCGGGTTTTAACTGTGCTGTGGTTCACTTCACTTCACTGTAAAGCTGGAACTACCAAACTTGCCCTGCTTTCAATAAATTAGGTCCAGTGTCTGCTGCATCTTTTGAATCTTTGTGTTAAAGTTGTTATATACTGGAAGCAGCAAGTTGTTGTGGCTGTCCATGAATATTCTCTCAGGGCACATTCTTTTTCCACATACATACAGCAAACACGAGCGGTAAGAGATGTTGAAGACCCAGAAGAAGGAATAGCCTACAGCTGAATCAGTAGTATCTATTTTCCCTTATTACTCAAAGAACTGGATCTTTAAGAAGAATACCAGGAAGAGCTTGGCTAGTCTGTGAAACAGTAACTGGGACTCCTATAACGAGAGCTATCTGTATGTTTGACAGCTCTTGTGTTTTGCTGAAATGGCAGCTTCTAGTGTGCCTACTCACCGTCTCATAAACATCACAGTGAAGCGATGCCATCACAGTGATGGCAGCGTTTGCTCTTTGCTCTCAACTCACCTAAGACCTGCCAGCAGCTTAACCCTGACAAGGCAGGACTTGGCAGGGGCTGCAAAACCTCCTGAAGAAGCTGGGCACTCCTGCCCCCAGGCTGGTGCTTTGGCAGCAAGGCTGCAGCCAGCAGTGTGTGAGCAATTTAAAGCCAGCTCAGGTGCATCCACACTATAGGGCAGATAAAGCCTTCAGAAGGACTAGGAGAGACAACAGCTTGAAGGATTTAAAAAGGAGATGAACAGCCTGAAGGATGAAAGGAGCTGAATAACAAGGAAGCACAGACAGAAAAGAAAGCTGACACAGTCCTATGTGGTATAGTAGCCCAGGATCTGAAATAAGTTCAACCAAATAAGCTTATATAGCAAACGGCTGATTTTTTAAAATCGTGTGCTAAAACTTTTGGGTCAGATCAGAGGGAAACTGCTCTCCACAGTTTCTGCAAGGTCTCTGCAGAGCAGGAAATTGGTATTAGGCAGGAACTACTACTAAGAAATTTTCCCAGGAGTTCCAGTTGAAATACAGCAAGGGGTAAAGCTTTTGGTGCCTCCAAAGCTTGGCTTGAGGCCATCCTCATTATTTTTCTACATTTTATGTGAATTTTTGATAAAATCTGTCTTGGACTGCTCTGCTAGAAGTACCACCTTTTCTGAGGATGGTTCAATGTCACAGAAGGCTCAAAGAGAGAAAAGTAATGGCATGATAAAATAGCTTGGCTGCACCCCTACATTTAGATCCTGTAAAAGGAAAACACTGTTGAACTTGCACTCTTCACTACTACATTTGCAGTTCTCTGTAGTTCTTGTATCTGGAGAGATTGAAATGATCAAGAAGTACCAATGTTCTAATAAGCTCCAATTCAGAAGAATACATTAAAGTAGATAATAAGGTTATTTCTTGTTCTGAAAGTTAGTTTTAGGTAGGGATGGAGGGAGAGATAGTAGAATTGGATTTTACTCGGACAAGCAGGGCTGGAAAGAAAGCATAAACATTCATCCCTGAGCAGTTCAAGTCACTGGTAGCACTGATAATGACACAAAAAAGGAGTGTCAATAGCCAAGCCTGGTGTAGGCACAGGACAGAAGCACATCCTGGCATGAGAACAAACCAGTCTAAATTGACTGTATTTTTCAGAGCACAAAAGCAAATGTTTGTCTACAAGTTTATCTAAATCAATTAGCAGCCCAACTCATGACTTTATCTGAAATGCAAATGACCTCAAGACCCCCTTTTGTTGTTTTTGCAAATAAAACAAGTTTATTTTAAAAAAAGTTAATTATTTGGTGTGAGGCAACACAGCAAAAGCCCTCATCTTGGATGGCACATTTGCATCAACTTAAATTCAGCCAGCACCACTAACTCCACAGTCCTTCAGCTGCAGCATGGGCTACATCCTACTTCCCTGTGGGCCGATTTCACTGCTGCACTGAAGTTAGCCAGAATGGTTCTGTGCAGGCAGCAGAAGCACACATTACTGTGCTGCATCAGGGCCTCTCTTCTTCACAGAGGGAACAGCCCATCTGTGGATCCATTGGGGACATCTTTCCCTTGGGGACATTTGTATGGGAAACAAAACACTGAAAATAAGGGAACAGGCTTGAGAAGCCTGCCTGGGGGCTGATGCTCCATGTGGTTTCCCTGGGAATGGATGCACAGAAGTACTGGAGGTAAGGCTGGCTACCCTGGTAGGCTCTTGGATCGGTTTGCTTTGGAACAAGGGATTTTTACTGGCCAAATGAAGGAACCATGTCCCTCAAGCTTCATCAACTGCCTACATGCTTGGACTGCAACAAGATCTCGGGGCAGAAAACCAAAAGTATCCAAAAAAAAATACAGGAGCCTAGATATAATTTTCAAAAGAGGGCAGGAATGTAGGAACTTTGATTTATAAAGATGTGAGATGTCAAGAAAGGAGCTAAAGATACTTGGCGTATTTCCTAGCCAGAAGTTTTGCTTCCTCAGCCAACAAAAACCCCAAGCCCTCCGCCAAGTGCTATTTAAAGTGTATTTATGTTCTATAAATGCCAAGGCTGCCCCATAAGTTTGCAGTCAGACACTGCTGGTTTCTGCAGTAAATTGGTGCATCAGCAGATGGCACTGCAGCCCCGCGGATCATTTGCTGTGCTCTGCACACACCCTACAGAGGCAGGTGTTGCATGCTGGAGGGCTGGGCAGCGCAGCACAGCTCACAAAATGCAGCTGGGGTATTGACAGGCATTTCCAGACACTTGAGTTAGATGAGTTCCCCAACAAATCCTGCCCAGTGGCACCTCCTGTGACATGTTTGTTTCAATTACAGACACATTATTATCCTTTTTTAAAAATCCTTCTCCAGGGATTTCTGTTGCACAGTTTATAATGCCTGGATGGAGAGAACTCAGCCTTCATTTTTCACTGAACTAGAACTAAAAGGAATCATCTAATTCACTGATGGCCTTGTATAAAAAAATAAAAAAGAAGACAAAATGGTTTCTGAAGATGAAAGAAGGAAGGAGTGAATAAAAAGTAATGCCATCTTCTATTACTTAATAAATATAAATATTCCATTTTATATCAGTAACTATTTACGAGCTCACTCTTCTGAACATCAAATAAATAAAAGCAAAACAAGTAACCAAAAGCAAGAACAACTTCATAAACCACTATAAAGAGTATTGACTCAACTGTTGATAATCTATAGATTCTTTACCTTGAACAACAGCCTTATATGTATGCATTTTGTTTAGAGAAACAACATGAAGATTTTGAATTAAAAGATGAAAAAGTATGGGTTTTCACCAAAATATGAAAAAGAATTCCTCTTTCTCTTAAAGAAAAGCCAAAATGGTAATTCAAAATAGGTCCCAAAAGCATCTGACGGGACTTTACAACTGGATCATGCATTTTTTTTTCCCCCACTTCACTCCTATTTCACCATATTTCCACCCTTACATTATGTTTCAATCTGGTATACCTAGTGAAACAGTAATTTATTCTGCAATTATCTGGAATAGATCAAGGACTCTCCCAGGCTCAGGAGGGACTGGGAACCCTGAGTGCCACAAGGCAGCTGCAGGGTGACCACAGCAGGAGCCCTTGCAGGCCCAGGGACCTCAACACCCATGCTGAGGGCAGGTACCTCTGGATTTGAGCAGCAGAATCCTGTGCTGGGCAAGCTCTGACCTGAGTGGCAGCTGATAAGCTGGGCTCTGAGGACTACCTTGTTTATTCAGGGAATCAACCTAGAACTGACATATTAAACTCAGATGACTTAAATGCAACCTTATCGATCCCCTCTCCTCCCTTGCAAATTCTGCAGCTGTGCCTGCCGGTGGTGCAGCAAATCCCCTTCTCAGCTGTGCTCTGTGAATATAATCAATGCACAGAAAGAACCAGCAGGACTGGTAGCAAATACAGTAGCAATCCCTAGGCATTACCAGCTTACACATCCTTTGGTAAGAAAACTCCCACACCAGGAAGGACACAGTATGAGCTTGCAAATGGTGCCACTCTGCCACAGCCTATTTATCCTGGAAGTGATTTTTGCTCTGCTCAAATGTATGCAGTCCAGACATGTAGCAGTGGGAGTGAAATACCAAGGGTTTGAGCATCTGTTCCTTAGTTAATCTTGTATGTGGCAAAGGATCTGTTAACAACCTTCTGAAAAAGGGCAAGAACAGGCAGTTGAATAGAAGATTTTTCACACTCAATTGAAAGAAAATTCCCTCCTAACCATCCCTTGTGGATACCCCAGCCATCAGGACAAACCCTTGAACAGCAGGCTGGGAGAAAGCAAAGACGGCTTTTGCAGGTCCCTCTCCTGCAAAAGCCTTAAGAACATATGTCTTTCTAGGGTCTGCCCAAGCCGGCTTTTTGCTCACTAGTGACAGACATACCCTGGCTGCAAGGCTTTGTTTCCATCCTTCTACTGGCCTCTTAGACATCTGACTCCCTTAAAAGCACTGTTCCTTTAAAAAGACTACAAAAACAATGATTAGCTAATCAGGAGTGGGTCTGTGAGCAGGATGAATTCACAGCCGTGTAGTAATATGTAGAGCCACGTTTGAGTGCACATCTATTTTGGTTCAGTTTGGATTAGCTGACCCTGATTAACCAGATGGGAGAGGAGGGTTGTAAGGGAGAGAGACAAGAGGTTATTTCTCAACAAACCCATTGCTGGTGGGCATGCCAGTAGCTCTACAACATCACCTATAGTATAAAAAAAGGGAAAAAAAGCTGGCCCCACATGTGAAAGTGCTACTGCTTTCTTTGCAAGGAATTTTAAGTGAGTAATAATGGATATTTCATATTGATCCCAAAATATGAGTATAAACATCGTTTTATTGTACTTATGGGGTTAACAATTTAGAAAAGTGCTAGGAGCATAAAATATCATAGTTTGATCAATGTAATGGATTTATGTGAACAAGTCTATTCAAGTTTGTGGAACAGAGGCTAGATAAACCAATGCAGCTGTAATCCACACAGTGCCTTTACAAGGTACCCGTATGCATTTAGCCATTACTGCTCCTCACATGTTTAACCAGAGCCCATTCTTTTTCTCTCCTCCCACACTTTGAATGTTGTATGATATATCCTGAAAAAACCTAAACAAATGAAACTAAGAACAAGCAGGGAAGGTACTTCCTAGTTTGAAGACACTGAGAGCTCAGTATCCTGTGGTGACAGTATTGCCATTTTACTTGCAGAAGAGAAAGAGGAACAGCAAAAGGCAGATCCCTGGTTCTGGTGTAGGACAGGAGGATTTTGCTTTGCTACTAGCACACCTCTCTGGAAGAGTGCTTGTGTATAAGAGAGTAGGGGAAGGAGGTGAATTGGCACCCACATTTCAGGTCTAACTGCAGCCTTACACATAAACACACCATTTTTTTCAAGTGAATACTCTACACTAAACACAATCATACTTTTTTTATCCATCTCTGGGTGTCTCAGTTCCCTGCACAATCTTTTATGTCCTGTTCTGACCCTCATCTACAAAGCTGTGCTCAGCACAGCACTCACCCATCAGACAGAATCACTGTATCTCCTACTCAAACACCAGAGGAAGCCTTAAGTGTTCTGTGTTTATTTACTTCTTCCTCTGGCAATATACACCCTGATTTAATCTAAAAATAAACTAAGGTTTGTCAGGCAGCCTAGCTCTGAGCATCACAGGTTTTAAGTTAGACCTGAAAATTCTGCAAAGCCAAGGAATGTATTACAATAGCATCTTTAAAACAAAATAAAGCTGAAAGAACAACATATGAGCTTAATTATTTGGAAAACAGCATTATAAAATGACCACCCTTCTCTGTCCTTTCTCCTACTCCCTTTCACGCCTTAAAACCTGTCTAGATTTGCTGACAGTAAGTGCAACACAGTAGAATGTATGCCTGCATGAGCTCAATCATGTATCTAGCATCCAAAACTGTCCTGGAAGTTTGTCAAGTGCATAGACAGTCCTGTGAAACCAAAAATCAGTAATCTTATGCTAGAGATACATCTCAAGAAGATTTACAAACCCAAGATACACAAACAACTTTAAAAGGACAATGCTGTCATGTTTAGTCTTGTACTGATTATTTAGCGAGCATAGCCTTAAAATCTGGCACTAATTGCTGAGTCAGAATCACGGATTAGTTGTATCCTATCCTTCTGCAGCAGTGGAAGGAGGAGAATCAAACAGATTACCATGGACAGAGCCTTCTTGATCTGAAACCTAGATTGTTTTTCCAGTGAGATTACAATGTTACAGTGTCACCTGTGGAGTCAGCAGATGCTAGTAATACCTGTAACCTGGGAAGTATTTAGAGAAAGTTGGATCTTCAAATAACAAATATTAATGAAACAGACACATTGTTTTTAGAGCACCAAGTGCATTCCATCTCAAAATGCACTGTTCTTTCCCATTTTGTGCAAAGAAGATGGTGCTGCAGTTGGCTTCTTTCAAAGGAAACAACACAGCAAATAACTCATTGGGATCCAGCTGATGGGCTTCTGGATGAATGCACATCTGCCTCACCGGAAGCAGGTCCCAGCAACACACGCCATGCAACCTCCTGATGCCAGCTCTTGCATAAAGGTTAAAAGCTCCATCTTCCCTCTGACATGACACATTTATTTATTAGACATAAATATGATGTTTCTGATGCACTCATTGACAGGTAGGAACTGATATCAGCTGGTACCTACAGTGCTATGCCTCCCTCATCTGAAATCACTCGCCTACTGTGCTGCATGACTGCAAAACAGGATTCCTCCTCAAAAAGGTCGTCTTCAAGCAGTTTTGTTTGAGACAAACCTAAAAGGTTTTGTTTGAGACAAACCTCCAGAGTACCTGCAAAACCTCCAGGGATTTCCAAAGCAGTGCTAGACCTCAAGCTTGTGGAACCTTCCTTCTCTTTAAAACAAATCAAATGGAGGAAAAAAAAACAAAAGGGGAAGAAAAAAAATAAACAACTGTTAGTACACTGTGGACCTTATAATTAGCTTAACCAGTATATTTCTGCTTCCCCTGAGGGGCATCATAATGTGTATTTAATGAAATCCTCCTTTTCCCTATATCCCTAGCTGTTTTATATACTATAAATTATGGATGAGCTTCTGTTTATATATGCAATCTTTATGCTGTAAAATAAAGACCACTAATACAGCACTTAAAACGCACCAGGGTGCCTTCACTCCATCAATGTTTAAATGGGATACAATTTGCCAACTGGTCGTTTGCTCTCTGGCTGGCAGTGATGTACGGCGGGTGAACTGGACTGAGAGAGCAGAGAAGCATCTACCCATTGCTCTGCACTCCTCTTATCCCAACACTGCACAGCCTTTGCTTATTGGTAATGAGAAGCAGATGGTGCCATCCATCTCCTTTTATGAGATGAGGAAATAAAATATTCAGCCCTGTTTCACTATTTTTAGCCTGGGCGAGGCATCTCAAATTGAAGAGGGGAAAAAAAGGAGAAGACAATGTCTGTAGCTACTAGCACACAGTAGTACTGCAGTTAAACAATCAACACTATAGTTTGGAGGGGGGAAGTAAGGAACTTTAACTTATTTAATTACTATTTCAAAGCAAGTGGTTTTGGATGAGCAGGGAGGTAATGCAGGGCTTCCAGAGATCACTGGAAGTTTCTGGCTGATATGGATGAGCTGCACACAAATAGCTGTGATAAAAAGAAAAACTGCTTGGCAGGTGAAACTGCAAGGTGATATCTGGGATTATTACAGCATCCCCTGACTCTGTAAAAAGTGACTTTGGTAATAAAAAGTGATGCAACAATAAACATGGGTTTCTAAAGGCCAGTCTTACAGCATGCAATTGTCTTGTGTTATACATTATTAGTTTCATTCTGCTAGCAAAAGCACACGTATTATCTTCTGCACAGAAGACAAAAAAAATATTTCCTCTAAGATAAAATTTCAGTTTTAAATTATGAAATTCTGACTGGCTTAAGATTTGCTATCCTTACCTCCCTTTCCCCTGCATGTCTGTCTTCCTGTTAATCATATTTCTTCTTTCCTTTTATTTAATCTATCCTGCCTCTGCTAATTTGTTCGCCTGGTACCAAAGAAATACTTGGACAGGGAAGTTATAGTAAATAACTTTTATGGGGAAAGAGGATCACATATGTAACTATGACACAGTAATAGTCTCCTTGTATAGCTTGGATAGAAAAAAATGAGAACTTTTTTTTCTTCTTCCTTCCCTTGGGATTGTTATGGCCACTGTGTCTGTCTACAAAAACCTTGGTTACACTAGGAACACCTGTACTAATAAATCTGTTGCAGCAGACCCCTTGTTACCTGCGGTGTGTACTAAAACCTAAAAGGTTTTTGTCATTACAGGCAGATCTCTGCCTAAACTAAGCCATCACACACAGATCAATGTTAGGATGTATATACACAAATCCAGAGTTTAGGGTTTTTTTTTGCCAACAGAATGTCATCAGTTAGGAACTAAGAAAACTTCACTTATTGTAGTGGAATCCAAGAAGATTTGCTGTTACAGACTTGGACTCAAGAGTTCCTGGGAGGCAGTAAGGAGCTTTGCCTGGAATGGGCATAGGGCCTCTCTGCCAGCTTCTGCAGAGGCTAGATTTTGTTTTGGAAAGAAGAAAAAAATTGCAATTCTTTTGGTAAAAAAGATAACTTCCTCACACAATATACAGAAGACAAAGCATTGTGGTTTAGTCCTGCAAATCTACTGACAGATGCATGCTTCCCATTTGTTGCCAAATGAAAACAAAGTGAAATGGAAAACAATCTCAGGAAAAGGATTTTGAGTTGTTTCAGCACTGTTGATGAGAATCAAGCAGGCTGTAAGTGCTCTGCATTTGCTCTGCACAAATTGCCTTTCAGCAGACTTTCCAGCAGGCCCAGGTTCTGTGACTTTAATTGTGCTGTCTAACAGCCTAAAATAAGTGCAACTGTCTTAGCTATGGAAATGACTGGAGCTATACTTCCTTTACAAAGGTGTCTGGTCATACTAATAAAATTTTCCTCTATTCAGAACAAAGCAAAAATAAACGTATACACACTTCAAAGGAGAAAAGAATAAGACAACACAACCCTAGCAAAGCAAAAGGCAGAAACTAAATTTACGGGAGAGATGAAATAAGTCACAGCAGATGGCCAAATTAATTCATGTTCCTTAAAGCACTCTTGGAAGACAATTGGAACAAATGGTGAAAAATGTGGCAAAAGATCCTGTAGAGAGGGAGAGTGTTCTTATAAAATACTGTACACATCTGGATCTCTAGTACTGACTGATAGCTACAGAGGTTTTGAAGTTGTTTGCACCTTAGTGTGACATTTCTGCTTCTCTAGTGTTTTTCACAAAGACTACTATTAATCAAACCGATGAGCCTCCCTTTGGCAAAAAAAAAAAAAAAAATCAGGGCTAAAGTGTTACTTCAGAAGAGAAAATCAAAATGTGTTGAGTTCAAAGTTAACTCTCCAAATGCTGAACAGGCTTCTGGTAAAATGACTGAGGATTTGAGCAGCATATTTCTCTGAGTCCTGTCCTTAAACTTAAGAAAGAAAACTCGTTTGAGTCAGACACAAAATTAACTCTCTCTCTCCCCTGGCTTTTATATTCTACAAACAACTTGCCTAGGAGCGACAGAGCAAAGCACTTAAATCATGCTCACCCTAACTTCTGATCACTTACTAACAGTGGCACATTACAGGCAGTACCCCTTCATTTTGCAAATAGGTAGAAGAATAGGATGTGAGTCTGTATCTCAGCAACTTTGGCCCACAGTCAATATTCTGGCATAAATCTGTTCTCACTGGGAGTGTAAGCGAGCAAACTTAGCTGGGAACTAGGACATAGCCCACGTTCAGTTCTGGTGGTTCTGCTTAGCGGGGGAGAGGTGGTTACTGGAACAGCAGCAGGACACTTGGGAGCAGCAGCTTAAACCACAGTGTCAAAATGCACTGGAGCAACTCATCTGTCACTGTCTTCCCTCTCTGATTGTCAAAGTGCTTGTCCAAGCCTACAGCTTATTTTCACTTCTTTTTACTTGCTGCTCTTTTAAAACTGTTTTAATGCAGCTTGTCAGATTTTCTTCAGCTTTATAGCAGGAGATAAGAACGTGCTGAGAAATAAGTGGAAGGAGGAAACACTCTAGTGTAAGACATAAATGGTGCTCTGCAGCTGAGTTTACTTTTTTGTTGCTGGTGGTGGCTGTCTTCTGTAAGATGGCTAAGGGGAAAAAGAAACATTACAGAAACCTAACTTCATACAAAAGAAAACGTAACATAAAAGATAAACTACATGAAAGTTAAGCGAGCAGAAACACCGTTCTGAGGAATAAACACTGAGGCATTGAGTCCTGTTAGCACTCAAATCAAGCAGTGAGACTGCTCCTATCACAAACTTAGTCCTCCCCAACACAGTCACCAAAACAACACAATGTCTGTGATGTACCTCCATGGCCCACGGGATGTTAGGAAAGCACGCAACTGAGTGACAGTTTGTCCAGACACAGAATTAATGTTTGTTCTCTGCAAGTCTCTATGAACCATTCTGTTAGAAGCAAGCTGCGACGGTAGGTTGAGAGATCTCTGGAGACAGGGTTGCTCTTGGAACACATGGTTTATTTGCAAGGGCCATGGGTGACAGAGCCCTCCTCTCAGCTACCAGTCCCAGCTGAGAGGGTCGTCCCAAGAGACCTGATTTCCTGTTACAGTGTTTTATCCCATTCTGTGTTGAATATTCTAATTTACAGTAACCAACTGGTACGAGACACAAATCCTACCGAATTTACATATAGCCTATGAGAACTACTAGATTTACATAAGGTGCTATGTTGTATCCCTCTAGGGGGAATGGGTTTGCCCAGAACCCCTGTGGCATATAGCCACATGGTCCTTTCCCCCCATGGTTCTTTTCCCTCAAACCTTGTATCGGCTGAGAGCCAACCTTATCTGTCCAGAGAGCCCATAAAACCCTAGAGACTTCCTGCCTCTTCCTCTTTACCACGCTCTTTACCACTCTCTTGACCACTGGCTCTCTTTACCACCGCCTCTTACCATCCTGCCCTGGCCACTCGCCCCTGTTCTCCTGCCTTGACTGTTACCCCCAAGGAGGCCTGAATAAAACCATCTCTGCGAATCACCATCTGTGGTAAGAGCCTGTTCTAATACCCTTGTCCTGTCACCTATGAAATAGTTTCCCCCCAAGATCTCCCTAATACCTGAGCTAGTCAAGGATCCCTGGGGGGTCTGTGGGGGGAGGTTGCTTCAGTGCTACATTCTAAACCTTAATGCTAATCTCTAAAATACCCTCTTCCTGCCTTCTCAGCAGGCCCCTTCCCACATGGTCAGAGGTATTGCCCAATATCCTGTCTTCTGGTCCAGCATGCCTCACATCTCAAAAATTGCTGTCATTTCTATTTCACTTACAGGCTTTATGTTTTCAGAACCTGTTGCCAAGCAATCATATTTATAAGATTTCCCTGTATCACCTTCCCCAACACCATTCCAGGCAGCAAGTATACTTACCCATGACTGCAATCTTCCGGTTTTGTGCACCAGAAAACATGGATAGTGCTGTGCCACTCACCCACAAGGTGTAGGAGCCCCTGCGGCTGCCTGGGAATGTCAGCATGCTCTGGTCTGAGACAGCGCCGGACGCCAGGCCGCTGCTCCGCGACGGCGGCCATTCCAAGTCGGCCTCGGCCTGCTCGGGTTTGCTTTTCTGCTTCTTGATAATCTGCAGGGTAGGGGAGAAATGGGTTGGGAGGGGACAGAAAAATGCTGCTCGGGAAATACTGTTGGGGCCATATGGAGAAGATCTAGATGAACCCTGCCTCAAGGCAAGCTCCCCAGGAAAAACATTTGACTTTCCCTTTGCTCTGGCTCCAGCTCATGCAATTACATCTCATTTGAAGTACTACTGCCTGCAAGCACATAAGCATCGATGCAATATATAACAGTGCCTGTAGGAATACCAGGGGTGAATTACATAAACATAGAAACCTGTTGCTACAGTAACACTTTAACAGCGTCTAAGTGTCAAGTATTTTCTCAGACAAGACTTTTTGCCAAGAAACATAAAATACTAGATAGGAGGGGAATTTCAAAGGCTCCCATGACATGCAGACACATTCTAGTGAGAACAATGAGGTCTAAGGTCTCTAGACACTGTTTTTATTTTTTTAAATCTACACCATCTTGAGAGAGAGAGAGAGAGAGCTCAAGTCTCTCTACATTGACAGATTATATCCTGCTACACTTTGTTCCCAAAACTCAAATATAAAATATCTACAGAACACTATTCTATGGCATAAAAGATCTTGTTAGGCAGCTCTTGACAAAAACAGTAGCAATTCAAGCTTGGCTGAGAGAGGCTCTGGACTATGAAAGACCCGATAAACAGATGTACTTGATAGTCTAACATCACCATTAAAAAGGAAGGCAGATTATTTTCCAGTGAGCTGCTGCGCTTCTGGCTTTTCTTGATAGCTTTATAAACAACATGTTCCTCTTCTGGTGTGTGACACATACACCGTCAAATGCCAAAGCCTATACAAAGATGTGGCACCTAGCTTTTTTCACATGGAAGGAGACTAACTTAGCAGAGTGGTTACTTTACTGACCACAGGACCTTAACAGTGCTCTGTTCACGAACTGATGGTCTTACTCCAAACTGTCCAGACAAACTCAAGGGGTATTTTTTCCCCACTAGCCCTCCACTTTCATTCTGCCAACCATGAGCTTTGCAGGGAGAAGAATGAGCTTTATGTAAAAAGCCACAGAATTCAGACATGTCAAGGGTTCTGTGATCTTTTGAGTGCCTCTCTCACAGCACCATTAAGAGAATTCTGTGTTAATGACTGATGTTGTTTTCTTTGAATATGATGCAGGGTTCAGGAGAAGATACGGTCAGAAGTCATACTTCTTTACACTGTCAAACTTTATCTTTTGGGAAGTGATGTATATGGTAGAGAGCCATACCTCTTGACATTAGAAAACTTTGTGCCTGTCGGAAGTGAAATACAGATGTAAAATTCCATCAAGCAAGGACCTTCCCTTCCAAAAAAGGACACCACAAACCTCAGGGAGCGTTACCCCTCAGCTCTGAACATGTAAGACATCAGGTTTGGCACGGGACTGATCTTACTTATAAACTGATCTCTGTCAGACATAGCTGATGAAGCCTACACTGTTGTAGTTCATTTACTTTACTTTCTATGTTGGTGTCATCCTTTTTGTTGTTAGCAGTGTTTGAGCTCCAAAATATTGTGGTTTTGGCTATAAAACATAGGGGGAAAAAAGCAAGCCATACCTTCTGCACAATGGTTGCGGCCAGCTCTTCTATGAGGTCCTCCTTGTGCTCCTGCAAGTAACAAGCTTCATTCTGCTTGTCCTGCATGAAAACGGATATCTGTATTTGCTAAAATCACATAAAAACAGCCTTCCCACAGAAAATGTATAGATTGGGAAATGGGTAGTATGCCCTACAGGCACTGTGGGAAGAAATTACAGGCCCTTAAAGTGCATGTCACCTTCTGAAATGCAATGTGCATCTTGGATACCAGTTCATAAAACCCATGCCCAAATCTTTACACGTGTCATGAGACAGTCACTACTTCATCACGTTTTCGTTTAAATCTACTTGGTTTGTACCACTACTCAAATTAAAAGAAACATGATTGTCCTACTTAAATTAATACTTTTTTTTTGGAAGTGTTACCAGGCTGTCACTGTAGGTCTCTGCCTTAGAAATAGCTTCTTCCACTGCTTCCTCTGCAACACGTAAGGCCACAGCAAGGGTATCCATCATGCTGTGTCCTAGATGAAGAATAAGATAAAACCACCATGTTCTTTACATATGTACATTTTGCATAATGAGCTCCAAAATTCAGACTCATATGCTGGACTCATATTCAAATCTTAAACTGTTCACGAAAAAGTTATTTCCTCAGTCCATAAATATGCACAGTAAAATAAAAACTTAAGACAGAGAAATTTGTTGCAATCTCTAAGTTTTTGCTTAAATGTAAATCTTAGATACAATAAAACATGGTATTTTTTATGTTGCTTATTTTAGACTGTTGCAAAATAGCTTGGAGGAAATAATCAGAAGAAAATTTGTGCAGTTCCTATAAGGAAGAACAACAAAATTTAAGAAAGAGAATTAAAAAAATATATGAGCATAGGAAAGGAAATGGGAGGGAAGTAACAAAACCTGAACATTAAGAAAATCACACTAGAATAGGCATGTAGTAGGTGTAATGCTGAAGCAAAATGTCCCAGCATCATCCTCAAAAGACTTTTAGTGTCTTGCTGAATGGTTCAGCCAAATTATGGACAAGATTTACCAGCACTCTAAGCTACTTGTCCAGTAATTCAAAGTGTAAGGACTGCTTTTTAATCGAATGAGATTTTAGCAGCATACCTTCTGTCTGTTGGTAGAAGGTAGAGTCACTGCCACAAATGCTTCCTTCATTCTCAAAGCTTCCTTCATACAAACTTTCTTCTGCTAAAAAGAAAGAGTCACGTGTTACTATGAGAAGTACTCATTAACAACAGAGGCATTGTTAGATTAGAATATTCACTCAAGATATGGTGGCACCGTACACAAAGGGGGATAACTGGAAAATTCCTCCTAGCTGTTGCTGTTGGATAAATCATAACTGCAGGAGCTTTTCTACAGAATGTGACTGCTTTTATATCACACGCTTCTCATTCATTTTGAAAGGTAAAAACTATTACTACAGTAAAGAGATGAAGAAGCTACTAGGCATAAAACTTCCATGGCAGAAGTTAAGTACAGGGAATTTGACTTTACTATGACATTTGAGGTAGAAATAGATTCTACATTTTAAAGGGCAATACTGTATAAATACAGCAAAACCCAGACACCTATAGTAGTATTTATCTTCAAAGGGAACAAAAGGTTTACCTAACAGTCACAGGGATAGCAGAAGAAAGTTAGCAATGACATTTAGACTCGAAGGCCTTCCTTAGAAAGGTCTCACTGAGACTGCACACACCACTGCAACTCATCATTGCATCGTTCACACTTCCATTCAAGCACCCATTCACTGAGACTATGGTTAAAGAAATCCAGCACATCATATAACTGTTTGGAAGCATCCCTGGCCACAGTTTTTACTTCCATTATCCCACTTCTGCCTTAACTGAAACAAGATTTGCTTGTCCTCATACACATTTGTTCTCAGTTGTTAAGGAATCTTCTCATGAAATATTAGTTTGATACCCAAAAAGGAAAAACACTAATAAATCACAATTTAGCAAATAGGTTGCTTCTCCCTAGAAGCTTTTATGTCAATTTTCATAATAAACATCTAACATTTCCACAGAGAACTAGAGAGTCTACTTACCATCCTATATATTTTCAGAAAAAGACAAAGTAAGGATTATGGAAAAATTACAGTCTCTGTACAAAATTTGAAAGAATTACAAGAGTAAATTATCTGGTCCAATAAATCCAGCAAAATGTCAAATATTCAGCTAGTTGTGTTCTAAGTAATTTGCTGAAGTTACCAGTATGACAGCAAGCACCATTTCTTCAAACCCATTTTCTGTTTGTGAAACAGTGACTCCAATCACTGTTCTTATATAAGGGGTGGGGCATTAGACAAGCATAGTTAGGGGTGAATTGTGTCTTTGCTTATGTGGTAGTTTGGGGTCAGGAAGTGACGTTTCAGGAAATACATCTCCCTGAACACAGACAGGTTAAATATCGGAGAGTCCAGGAAGACCGTCCTTTTGCCTTCTGGCTGGCTGGCAGGTAACAGCCTGGCCACCCCTGCGGCCACAGTCAGAGGGGTGGCCTGGGATGGGCCAGGCCTCGCCGCTCTTTCCTGTGAGGGGAGAAGCTGGCCTGGCCTGGCTGCGATCCCAGGGCTGCGGGAGCCCCACGGGGGAGCAGCCCCGGGTGGACTGGGCCCCTTGCCACTCTCCCCATGGCTGGGGGAGAGTCGGCTGGGCCTGGCCGGGCTGGTGGGGCCCCCTTTCTCCGCCCCACCCTGCTGCCAGCGGAGGTGGGGGGAGGGAAGGGAGGTGGTGGCTCGGCTGTGCCGCTCGGGGGTGCAGTGGCAGCTGGGCAGGCACGGCACTGGGCCGTGTCCCGTGGGCCCCGTGGTGGCCGGGAAGGGCAGGGCCGAGAAGTGTTTCTCGGCCTTGTGACTGGCAGTGATCACAGGGCTGGGCAGTGTCCCAGGCCCTGCGGTGACTGGTGTGGCAGCCGGTGGTGGTGGAGGGGGCCTGGGCCTTGGTTCCCCACCCGCGCAGCTTTGAAATGTGACACTGTGAGCTGCAAAATGGAGAGAGAGTGAGAGAGACCGAGAAAAAAAAAGCCTGGACAAGAACTTAACCCCTTCCTTCCTCTGCGGATGGACACTGACTGGACATAGAGAGAGACAGCATGAATGGAAGAAGTGGAAAGCTGTTGGAAGGAGGGATGGAGGAGTGGCCAAGTCTGGCTGGACTTTCTCTTGAAGGATCATGGAGAGAACAAACTATTTCTTGGTGGTTTTGGGGAATGCTGATTCGAGTCAAAGTGTGAACTGAGAGAATCTTGTTGGATACTAGATAAGCATTTTGAAATGGTACCTCAAATCACCTGAGAGGGTCATATGTAGCCAGGGGAAGGCTGCTATGGGTGGGATTGCACAAATCTGCAGATTCCGGCAGCTGCAGATTTGTGACACTGAAGTTATGAGAGAATTGGGTCTCTATGGATCAACAGAGGCTCCTCTCCCAGAGTGATGCATGGATTTTGATTGTGGGGGGGTGAGTGGATTGGGGGGAGGAGGGGAGGTGTTTTGACATTTCAATTTTTTCCCTTTCTTTTCTTCATTCTTTGGTGTGTGTGTGAATTAAACATCTTTGTAACTCTTAAGTTTAGGCCTGCTTTGCTTTTATTCCCTCCTAATTATTATCTCACAGATGAGCAAACATTCAAGCCACAACAATTGGTGCGTTGGTCGGGAAAGGCAAAATTTGTGAATGTAAACCACAACACGAATTGGTGTTTCCACCCGGTTCGAAATTCAAATCTAAGACAGCTTAAAAGGTTGATGCCAATACTTTATCAGCATCTTTTACCTATTTACAAACATTGATACAAAAATAAAATGTGGCCATGTTCAGATCCTTAAGCATGCAACACCCTAAGAAAGGAAATGTCAGTTTTGGTCAACTTGGATACTGAATGTATCTCATGTTAATCAAATTTTGCTTCAAACACCACAGAAATATGTTTACGGTCAAATGTTGAATGCAAAATTATTTTCTCATTCTTTGACTACTCAGAGATATGATAAATTTGGGGACATAAGCTAGAATACAAACTCCAATTTACTTTATAGACAGTTCTTCTGTATCAGTGACATAATTAAGATAAAACATTGTTTGAACTCTTACAGCTCTCTAGACACTTCATCCTTTTCTCTCTCCACTGAGGTATTTCTTTTACAAGCAAGAGAATTGCGTTAAAAAAAACCTCTACTGAAATAATCTCAGAATTTCCATTGTCTCAGCTTCTGTGTTAAAGCAGGTAAGAATAAATCTTATAAGAAATCAACACAGCTGTTCTTACCTATTGCATCAGGACAAAGTCCACTCTCCAATCTATGTTTCTTGTACAAGTTCTTCAGGACCTTGGCACTTCCAAAACACTTAAAGCGGCTTTTGACATTATTATAGTACCAATCCAGAGACTGGGTCCTTAGGAGCCTGAAACAGAAACATTAACCACATATTTGGAATGATTCCACAACAAATAAATGTGAGAAAACAATCTTTTAGGCCTCGGATCACAAACCTATTCATTTATGAATACTTCTTTATTGTTTGTACTTTGCAAGTGTCTGGTATACTAAGGCAAGAAAAAACCCAACAGGTTAAGCCAGAAGTAAGTTCTTCACATTACTCAAGGGTTTATTTGGTTTTGGTACTATCAGACGAGGTGCTCTGCCCTTTGACATTATAACGCTCATGCTACAACCTGTTAAAAAATACAAACAAGTCTTGGAACAGCACAGGGTTTAAAAACAGCCTTCATTTACACAGATTTACAGATAATGTAAGAACACAAGCCCATCAATGTGCCACCAACTCCCCCATTTACATAAAAATACATCACCACATCACTGTTATCTGGGGAAAACAACAGAGTAGACAAAGCCTAACAGAGGACCTCAAAGCAGAATGAGCTTTCTCACTTTCCACAGGAAGCATCATTGACAACAGTAATTCATCTTAACAGACTTCTCCTCAGAGCTCAGATACTTTATAAAGCCATGAGAGACTGGCAAACTCTGTAATTCTTTCCAGTGTGGCACGTGGCAACTTGCTTCACCTGTTCCTTCAGCAGTCCATGGAGAGAACCTGTGCCACATTCCCAGGCAAAAACAACCTCAGTTGACCGCAGGGCAACCCACTGCAGACCTGAACGTTTCCTACTGAGGGTGTCACTGAGGGAGGATCCTGGGATTCCAGCTATAAATTAAAGCTGATTTATTCTTAACAGCAGATTTAGGAGAACAAAAGGCTAATGTCAGTACCCAGTGTCAGTATACGAACCCCTAAAGAAATAATGTCACCACCAGGAGGGCTGGACTCTCAGGATTTCCAGACTTCAACATATTTGGATGATTTAACTCCATTTTTTAAACCCACGTGTGAAAAACAAAACAAAATGACAGTCTGTCACCTTTAAATTTTCCTTCAGGGACTCTGGACTTTTCTTTGTAAAGTCCAAAGCAAGGGACAATGCACAATTTTTGTTTTGTCACGTATTGACAGATTAGAAACGTAGTTCTTTCTCAGCACCAAACCTCAGGAGATACTCAGTAACAAACGAACAAACATGCTGAGCCGGGGGGTTCAACTATGTGTTTCCAGTCTGAATGCAGACTTTTTAAGTTTCAGTATACTGATGAAAAGGAACATCCACTTCATGAAAAGCAGAACATCACGACAGAGACCACTTGTCTGTCATCACTGGAAAGTGCTTAGTAGCAAATATCAGCAGTGGGAAATTAAAAATAAAAATTAATGAAGCCTATCGTATTCAAACTGTGAACCCTTAAAATTACATCAGCTGCTCTACAGAAGACAACTGAAGAAAAAGCTCATAATGGAACAGAATTCTATTTTTCCTGCATTCTCTCTCAGCAAGTAGATGCAGGAGAGATGTTTACAGGTAATGTAAGAATATTAGCCCTTTAAAATCTATTTGCACAGTAATATCCCAAGCCTAACTATGGTTCCCAGGAGGCTGATTAGTTCCAATATTCACCATTCTACAAATATCGCTAACATGTGACCAGGGCAAGAATCCTTTTTTTCTTTTTTTTTTTTTTTTTTTTTTTTAATTATTATTATTTTTTTAAACATCTTTACATGTGGTGCACAGATGACTCTGATGAAACACAAGTGTCCAGAGCACAAGCAATGGAAAGGATGCCTTGGTCTGTCTGTGAAGTACAAGGTTTCTGAATTGCCATAATGTTGCCACCAAGAGATCTGCTATGATGCCTGTCCAAGACCTGACCCACCGACCAGAGCTTCCCTGCTGGCACAGTGATGAACCTGAAGAGAGGAAAATTTCTCTCCCAAATCTGCAATTCTTTGGCATTTTGAGAATCTACCTTCTTTGTGGGCAGGAAACACTTGCTCTCATGTAAACTGCATCAGTATACTATGTCTTCTGCTTACCGAATTTCATTCACTTTTGTCCTCTGAGTTTCTACAGAATCTGACCAGGTAAGATTTCAGTCAACAGCACAGAGTCACAATCACTATGAAGGATAAAAGTGCATGACTGGGTTGGAACTGGTTTAGCAGGAGGTATTGACCAGAAAGAATGCTCTTCTTCCCAGTAAATTCAGCATTCTCCAAGCTGTCCCCAAAGAAGTACTGCAGCACAATCACCACTAGGAGACTCACAGCACTGGGAGTCCACAAATACACTGTTTTGGGGCTTTGAAGATCCTTACTAACTCCCTGAGCATGTTTACCAAGTAACCTCAGCTGCCCTAGCTCAAAATGCTAAACTTGTTATCTTGCAAGCCAAGTAGATAGACCCAGTTCTTAATATTCAGACAGAGTGACAAGATAAAAAAGAGAGAGAGTCACCTATCTTTGAATGCTCTGTTAAGTTAGTTAAGATAGCCAGTTAGACCTAGCAGCTCAGAAAACAGATGTGATTCATTGCAAGCTTGCTTCCTCATCCTTTTCCCTGTCACCATGTTTTTCTGGGTTTGATCAATACTTTTTGTATGCAAGCAGAAAGCTAACAGCATTGGTTTCTTGATGAGAACACTTTGCAACTATAACAGGTTTTTTATTTGTATTGATAATATTTTCAGTATGTGAACTTCAGAAGAGTCAAAAGGATAGAGATTATACATCTCAAAGCAACCATGAAAGGAGATGCTGAGATGCTTGCCTCTTTGTACTAGTTAATCTGGTGTAAACAGAAGGATTTTTTTATTTCTTCTTTTTTTTTTTTTTTTTTTTTTTTTTTTTTTTTTTTTTTTTTTTTTCTTTTAGGTTTTCTCGTTGCTGCAGGATTAACACTTTGTGAGTAATCTAATCATCTCATGCTTCCCCCTCCTATGAGCTGGAGAACTACCAACGCTCCAAATCTATGCCTAGGTCCTGAACATGTTTTATAACAGATTACAATGCCTCCTCTAAAGCTTTTCAGCCTCTTAACTTTCAAATAAGTCACAATGTCCCTGCTGATTCCTCCTACGGAGAAAGGATTTGGAAAAGAGAGAACTTCTCTTATAGATATTAAAATAAAGGACTCACTCCAAAGAGAAATAGAGCATTTTCACCTCATTTCAAAATCCTTTAATGCTGACCTATATTTTAAAGCTGTTTTCTGCAAAAGCAGTCCATGAGTCCAGAATAATGAAAGACTATGACAGTGCTAGCCTTAAATTGTTGGAATGAAACACTTCCCTTATTAGCCTTGACAGAAAGCGTGCAAGTTCTCTCTGTGAAATAAAAATTCACACTTAAAGGATATTATTTGTCTGCATTTTAAACTAGCAGGACTGGTGAAGCCATTTCTTGCTCTTTCTGTGCAACAAAGACTGTTATGTCTTTATTGATAAATAGCTTTGAACACTAAGGACATTATTTATGTTATATAATATTGCCACGAATTTGAGTTGCATTTTGATATGCTTTTGGCAGAGGACAATACTGTGATTTTAAAATTCTGTCTTACTAGAAAGTATGAAAGCCAGGAAGATGCTTTTGATTTAACATTAAAACTTGAACAAGTATTATAAAACCCCTGTCCTTTTTTTAGTGCCACAATGTGTTTGTCTTAATGAAGCAGCACCATGAGAAGGGTTTAAAATCTTTACAATTTGTTTTCAGTACACTTCTCACCTAAAGCACCCAAATAGTAAAGTTCTAGCACTTCCTTTAGGAAGAAAAGTACACCAGCTGTGTTGGGAAGTGGGGACATGAACCACCTCCCTCACTATCAGTGATGATCAGAAGACAATCACATGAAAGACATTATTCACACAGTACTTAAAACACAGGAGATTCTTTAGTGACTGATTTACTACTTTAATTCCTTTTTCTTCTAAAAAGTTGAGAGGTTTTACTTGGTCTAAAGGCAATATGAAGCTTCTGCAAGAACTTTTCTCTACAAGGTAGTACCTTGTAGAGAAATTTGTAAATCTACAATTTAATATGTATGACCTTAATCTCTATTCATAATACAAACTGGACTACAAAGAAGTGTTTTATAACAACATTTTCCAGTTTTTCATTTTTCCATGAATATTGTGAGAAGTTTCCCCCTACAAGACAAACTAGTCTCTTACTGAGCTGCAGTCTAGTTTCTCCAAGTCAGGAGGTGTTTCCCGAAATCTTACAAACGCTTACATCATTTGTCAGGGCGAACACATTATCACTTGGATTTTCTTTGCTGCTGACTTTCGCTGGATAATGAAGCCTCCTTTTTTAGCTTTTCATACCTGTGTTAGGATATCTTCCATAGTTTCGTGCTGACACTCAGGCCAATAAACTATTCTAGTCCCTCAAATGCCATGCTGTCCTTCTCCTGCTGTGCCCATGACCCACTACAACATCCAGCCGCAGGTCACTCAAGAGCTGCATGCAGTAAGTGATTAGTTTCACTTAGCAGTGGTGCTGCTTTAAAATTCTTGGACCTTTTTACTTCTGCAGATGCAACAATTTTTTAAAATTAAGAAAATTTAAAAGGCCAATCAAACCCATCTCTGAAATACAGGACTATACACTGGTCAGAACTGCTGCTCTGTGGGGAGGCTCCAAAGCACAACACGACCACATAAAACTTAAGAAATATTAGAAATGCAAATTGTCAGTAGAAAAGCAATATCAATGTTTAGTTTTCACTCCTTGAAAGCATTCCATGAGTTCACTGAACTACCTGGAGCAGCATAGGGATGGAGGGGCTGGGAGCCAGGAGAAGATGGACTATTGAGCTCTGTCGGAGCTGGGACACTGGTGGACATGACTCCCCCAGAGCAGACCTGCTTAGCCAGATGCTGGGCTGGAGACAGAGCCGCAGTTAAACTGCAGTTAAACATTGCTGCCTTTAACCCTGATGTTGCCCCACAGACAGGTGACTGCTGCTGAGGGACGGACATCCTTGGCCCCTCCTGGGGAGCTGCACATCCCTCTCCCTCTGGCTGCATTAGTGCCATATTATGCATCAGTGGCTGGGAAACTCCAGCTAATACAGACTAAGCCGTGACAGACATCCTGCCTGTCACAGGAACGCCCCCCCCCCGCCGGGCTCTCTCCCCGTACTGACTCACACGCAATATGAAGCTCAAGGCCTTTGTTTCCATTTCCCAGCACAAAGCAGCCTCAACCTGGTGCCCAAAGAAACAATTAAGATTTAACCTGTCACTTCTTATTTACTAGTTTTGGAGTAAAATCGCTTCAAACTCAACTTCATGAACTATTGTTTCTCTGCCAATAGCAGTATTTGCTTTTTCCTTTGGGCTGATGCTTTAGAGCTTATAATGTACTGCTCTTTATTAATTGTTGAATTAAAGGTTTTCAGTTCATTTCAGTTTCAGTGAAATCAAACCTACTTCCAGGTTCACCTTAATTCCCATCAGGATGAATCATTATAACACAAAACCATTACACACATGAATATCCTACCAAAGCTCAGTTCTCTAAAAATCAGACTTAAAACCCATATATATTGAGAAAGCTCAGCACCCTGAAGCCCTGAACAAGAACTTTGGCCAAGCTCATGTTATTTCAAGAGGGCACTGTTCTGATTGTTTTGCATCTATCCTCTGCTTATGAAAGGCAGTTATTCACACAGGAAAAACAGCTCCTAATCAATTATCCCAGCAGACCATTTTTAACTCTTTGTGACACTTCCTTCCCAAGCCTCAAGTTGAAATCCAATTTATTTTCTTCATGATGGCATTCTGCAGGTCACCTATCTCTCAAGAAGTGCTGTTCCAGAAAATTTCTTCCTCCAATTATCCACAGCAGAGGGCTACACACAGATTACCCTGTGACAGGTCAAAGCACAGCTTTGACACTGAGCCATGCAGGTGTGGCACAGGAAAGGCCACAGCAGGGCACGATGAATTCCCTGCTCTGCAGTCAGCAAGATCCAAGTAACAGCAGAGGGGAGACTCTCTTGAGTCAAAGCTTCTACCCCAGAATGAAAACTGTCTACCCCACTGAAAATATAATCTGTCTTTCTCACAAGTGGAACAAAACAACTGTCCATGTCCCTCACAGTGAAATCATGACTTTCCTGTGCAGCAGACGTGAACCTGGCCAAGTAACTGCACTGCAGGCTACAGTAGGTTAATTATTCAGAGAGCTCAACCAACAGGACAGTACCACATAGTGCATTTCCTAAAGAACCACATCCTCCTAACCACTGATTGAGAAGGTAACTCTCCAGTTTGGGTTTTTAAATTTCAACATGGAGCAACACACAAGAAATAACAATTTAAGGTTAGCAGAGAGGAAATAATGATTTGTTTGTTTACAAAATACAGCAGTATGTGCAACCCTCAAATTTGGTTACCATCTGCTTTACCTTTGAAGTCAGCAGTCAGGAAGTTGGATGAGAGAAACAGAGTAGGTTTTACACAGAAAACCTACATGTATTCCACGAATGGAAGAAAGATAAAAACTTGTAACAAGTTCACCTAATGCTGGTTATTGAGGAAAGTATTAAAACCTCTACCACCCTGGTCCTTTAAACCAAGTCTCAGTGCCTTTCCAAAGGGACATGACATGGATTGCTCACAGCAGCATGTGCCAAAATGCAGGAATCACTTCCTGTGTTATGAAGGAGGCCCCAGTAAGTGATTGCTGGTTCATAAAAACAAGATAATGATTCATACTAGCTCAAATAAAAGGCTCACCAACCCTTGTGCTCATGTGTCTGGCCACTGGAAATGACATGGAAGAGATGACAGGAAAGCTCCAAGTAAGCAGAGACTGCCTTCAGGACACTCAGCATTGGTCAGTTCAGGATTCTGAACATTACAACAAACAAAGCCTCAAAAGACACATATGGATGGACTTATATTCCACGAATTCAACTGTACTTCACCTGAATCTAGGCATACTTGTGGCCCACTCAAAGCTCTCTGACAATCAGAGTCTACAGCTACTTGCCATATAGGGATGCTTTGCCTTTCTTCACTTGAACATCTACTTCCTAATTCTCTGGATGCCCCATACATGCCCTGACAGGAGATGCTGCAGAAAAGCTGTGTAACACCAGCATGCAAAACTGGGAAAAAAGATTTAGTGAAAATACAGGCATTATAGAACACCCGTGGAAAACCAGCAAGTAATGTGCTGGCTTCAAAATGAATTAAAGTTCATGTAGAATTGCATTTCCCTCTATTGGGTAACATTTCAAAACTCACTAAAAAAGGAGAAATATCTTAAATATGTGGTATGCAAAATCCACTAAAAATCCTTTCTCCATTCACAGACATTTCTCTGTACCATAGGTTTTTGACTCATATGCCCAGTGGTAGACTGATCTAATCTAATCTATGTTAAAATAAACCATGAAATTGCTGATCCTTAAACACATTATTCATCTACTGGACAGTAATCAGTATGTATAAATAAGGAGTCAAGCATGTACCTCTAACAGCCGTTTTGAAAACTAGAATGGAGAAGATACAGTGTCTCTCTTCTAAGAAAATCAGACTAAGCCCATGTTTTATTAAATAAAAGAAAAAAAAAAAGAGAAAGATTGATTGATATTTGTAATCTTTGTGCTAGTCCTTCCTCCAGTAGGAAAACAGACAAAAGAGTAGAACAGACAAAAAGAGCTATTTTGCTCTGTATTTTCCCTGTGAGGCAGTAGGTCAGGATTCCCTGGCTCACAAATACATGCGTATTTGACATATTAACATGACTTGCTGCTCAGAGAAAGTGTGTTTTGTTTTAGGGTAACTCAAGTGAAATACAGATTTTGTAGCAGTTATTAAAGTCAATTTTTAAAAAGAAGAGGGTTTTCAAACCCAGTCCTTCACAGTAATTTAGCTGACTGTAAACTGCAGGGGTGACAACATTACTTTGGAGAGTTAACAGCAGTTAAAGCAGTGACCTAAGAAGGGGCAGGACCTCTCTCCAGGCATCTACCATGAGTAAAAGACGTAGGAGGCCACATTCAATACAGCTCCTGACATTATCTCAGCACAAGCTAATAAAATTTTGCCATAACAACATGCTTATAAGGATGTTTATCACGTCTTACAGTCATTAGTGAATGTTCTTTTCCCCCTTTTTGCCTTGTAAAGTAAGCCTCAGTTAACTGATATTTATTTATTCAGAGCTGACTTGTGAACTGTAAAGTTCAAAAGGCTGCATTGCAGGGGAGCTTGCAGTACAAGTTACTGCTGCTTTCAAGCCACTCTGGCAGAGCCCTAGGTCATAAAAGAAATGGGATCACATTGGTTTTCCCCTTGCTCCCAAACATTATGAGCTATACCTCTATCACTCCCAGCAGATATACAGGCAGCCTGTTCTTAATGACTGCTGATGCTGCAAAGCTCCCCAGCCATCCACCAATGTTCTCCTATCCTAATGTTGAAAGGTTTTCTTAACATTTAAGCTGAACCTTCTTTGTTTCTATTTAAACAAGACAGTTTAGGATGTTTGCTCTTTTCCCTTTTCCTTTTTTTTTTTTTTTAAAGGCTAGCGAATCCTGTATCATCCCAGATCGTGTTTTCTAGTCATCTAATTATTCCCACTGTTTCTTCCCCCGGCATGAGTAAGAAAATACCCAAGTGGTCTCTATGGTTCTTTAAACACAGACCCAGGATGGATAATCTGAGGCCATTCCAGCACTCTTTTACGAAAGCCAAATATAACTGTGGGGATGTGACTGCACAGCACAGTCCCAGTGGATGACATACCACACTGAGAGCACCAGATATGCCACAGTGATCCTCAGTCTGGGCTACACAATGCCGTGAGTCACACATCCTTCAGAGTCTTGCTGCGACTTGTGCCACAGGAACTGCCAACTCTTTAGAAAAATAGAGCTGGTCACACTAAGTGAAGGCTGTTTTCAATCCACTTGTTCTTTGAACTGATAATTACATGGATGACACTTTCTTAAATGAGGTTTAAAGTCTCTCTCTCTGGCATTTTGCAGTTACACCTTGTTGCTGATCAGCCAATAACTCTGTCACACAAGAAAACCATGGAGCCTGTCCTTCACAAGAAGCCTTATGGTCATATCCATAACACTACCAACTCCACCTGTACAAAAAGCCCAGTTCTCTTCATTTGACTCTTGCTTTCATTTCTGGGTTGGTGTGTAATAGTCCCCAGATGTTACTGCTGCCACTGTAGATCATTCAGTGGCCAAAATTGGCCTGTAGTCCTCATCACCACAGGTGTAAATGGAAAGAGAGGACTTGCCCCCTCTTTTCTCAGCCCTTCTGCACATTTCATTCAATGCCTGGAAATTTCTTCCCCACCACACTGTCAAGTATTTCCCTCTTAAGCCTTTCTTTGAAACGCAGATCTTTACACAGCCCATCAATACTACCTTGTCAACCCAGATGAAAATTAAGAAACCACTGGATATTTGAAACTGAATGGAAAGAGGTCCAAATCCCTCTGTAAAAGCTGGAACAATCAGATACTGCACAAATGAAACACTCCACACATTCGCTTCAAAGTGTTTTTTTCAGGATACATTCGTGACATTTGTATATGATCCATGGAACGTATTTAATGATGCAAAAATCATAAAAATAAAAAATAGTACCTCTGAAACAAAGCTTCTCCCTTAAGTAATTTCACATAGGAATGTCATTTCATGTAA
Organism: Nicator chloris; assembly: GCA_013400495.1. NCBI lineage: Eukaryota > Metazoa > Chordata > Aves > Passeriformes > Pycnonotidae > Nicator > Nicator chloris. Next base: position 37,268 of record WAAE01012690.1, on the reverse strand, counting down.
AATTTTTGTTTTGTTTCTTTTTTCCATCTTAATAAAATACATTTTCAATATCGCAGTATTTTTTTAAAGGAAAGGAATTTTATATCCTGGCCATCTGGTACCAGATATTTTTCTAAGCAAATCATAAGAATTCATCAATACTGCATCATTAGTAAATTTATGACACTCCCAGGCACACAACATGCTAAAGCAAAATGCAAATAAACATGAATCAAAACGAGTTATTACAGCTACACTGAACACACATATATTGGCTGTCCCTGTCATATTTGTTTCTACTTGCTACAATGCATGAATCTAATTTTTATTTCAGATTTCTGAAAGAAGACACACAAAAAGAACAAAAATCCACAGTGACAGTACCTCAAAATGAATGCATCCTGCTGCTTTTCTTAAGAAACAACAACAGCAACAGATACTCATAAATTCTCAATTGGAGAGACATTCATTTCCTGCTGTGCTATTACTACAAAATTATCCTTCTCACCTACCCACTGAAGTGAAGGAAAATTCATACGGAAACCTTATGTAAATAAACTTCCAAATGCAGAGAGCAACATCAAAACACCCTCAGGACCATTTGCTCATTGAACTTTGCATTCATGTTACTGAAACAAAAGTTATTTATAGTCAAAATACAACTGAATATAAACAGCTACGAATAAATGCACCATTCAGCCACATGAGAAATGTTTTCCATAACCACAGCAGATATCAAATGAAACTACAAAGCATAAAGGCACTTTGATTAGTTACTCAAATTACCTAAGTGAAGGCTTTTCTTTCTGTAAACTTCATTTTTAATCCACAGATTCTTGAAAAACAGCTGAAGAACAACAAAAGTAAGGTCGATGAAGCATAAAAATTTTCATAAAAGAGATACAAACTCTGCTCCATCAGAAAAAAATACCAGAGGATAAACCATGCAAATTAATTCTGTAATCCTGATTAGAAAAATACGCAGGGCTTTTAATATAGAGCTCAAGAACGCCAAAAAGACAACAATCCTCTGCTTGAAGGTCTGTTTCTGTTCTTATATTTTGAGAAAGCTGTGAACAAACAGCGGTGAAATGCCAGCAAAGACGAGAGGATTCATCACCACGCAAAATCAGTGAGAAAGCTGGGCTCATTGCAAGATTATTTAGGAAAGAAAGAAGGAAAAAAAAGTGAAAAAATAATTAAAATATACTCTGCTGGGGAGCGAAGAGATGCAATTTCAGTTCCTATTTTTGTACTGGTTACCTCACCCCACAAGCCCAAATTCTGCTGGAGTAGGCTGCACTGCTTTTTTCCAGGAGCTGTGCACACAGTGACACCACCATCCCTTTGAGAGATGGCATGTTGCTTTGCAGCTCCACAAGCCACAGAATGGCTTAAGGAACACACTGGAGGCACTGCTGTGTTATCCAGCAGGAGCATGACGCCTCCAAATCCTCCCATGCAGGTCCCTAGCTGAGAGGTGTAAGGAAAGTATTTCCTCCCTACCCACCCGCCCGTTGTGGTAGGAAGAAGAATTAGATGGAGTGATGTTGCACTCCCCGGAGAGCGAACTACCCAGACAAGGTTCAGGTGTTTATCCAGCAGTTCAAGCAAGGAGATTTCCTTGAATTACAGTGAAAAATGGGCTAGAAGGAGAATAGCTGGCCAGCCCCAGGAGGTGGGCTCAAGTCAGTCACTGCACCTCAAGTAGCTCTTCCCAAATGGACAAAAGACACCCCATCAGAGAGTATCTGATGCTGTGCAAGGGTATTCTACTGCTGTGTGCCCGTGAGCATCCCAAGCATGCCTAAGTGCCTCCTAGGTTGCCACTCTATTTCTGCTTTTCTATCTGTTGTGCTACTTATGCATGGAGCTCACTGATTAAGCCTTTAAAACACACACAGGGAAGGACTTTTGAGGTTTTTTTCTTTTCTATAATTTGTTTTTTCAAACTAACTCCACAGTCACTGCATTTAAAATGGTGAGGTTTTCGGGTTGCACAGAAAATATTTTTAGTTAGAAGCTTTATTGTGCAAGCTGTCTAGCAGTCTGACAAAAGCTAAATTCCAGCTTACGGCTGAAAACTGTAGGAAAAATTCCAAAGCCTTTATAAATTATACAAATGAGACTTTAATCCCAGCTGGCCTCACTAACAGGGGCTCTACATCTGGGCACACATACAAATGTACTTTTCATATGGATTTTCGGTTATTTGAATAATGAAAAATAAAAAAAACCCAAACAAACGAAACCCAAATCTCTGTTTTTATAAATGCTTGTATCAGAGTAATAAAAAACCAAGCACAGATTAGCCAGACTGTCAGAGAAATACAGCTGTTTCTCAAAACTGTTCCTGCTTCTGGGTAAAATTGATCAGCTGTCCAGAGGATTCACTTCCCTAACAGCAGAAATCTTCAGAGCCATACAGTCCTTCTGCCTTCTCCAAGGCAAGCTTATTCTCATCTGCACAAGGCAGGGGGTATCCTCATAGGGCCACCCAGTTGTGAAAAGATGCACGTGTCCGTGATATCAGCAAGTCTGATCAACCAAGGAAAAATGGGAGAACAAGAATAATCAGTGTATGAACAGGAGGGATAGAAACAAGAGGAGCTGCAAAGCTGCCCTGGTCATGCACATGTTGATGCCAGCGTGCAGTGTGCCTTTGAGTCCCTTGGTGCCGGCCTTCAGCTGCTGGCAGTGAATGGAGTGCAAACATCAAAGCCCTCCTCGGCTACATCCACAAGGCTCAGCTGAGAAGAGCCCCTGCTTCACTCACAGAAGAAATGCACACCGAGAATTTCTGAGTTCCCGTCAAACTGCAATTAACTGGATAAAGGATTTATGTTACCTGGCCTAGACGTCTCTTCCTGCTTTAACTGCAAAAGGTATCACTACCATAGCTTTTCATGTTTGATTAAGGTAAACCCTCAGCAGTCATTTTGAAGAATAAGGAAATCAAGTTCTTTCTAATGTTTTTCCAAACACGTTGCTTAAGCCCATAGTGAATAAAGGGATTTAATGCACAATTGCTGCGTGGAGACACTTGCGTAGTTTCACCTGGCTGTGGCAGAGGAGGTCCCACTGCAATAAGAGGAGGTGTCTTGGGCACCCCTCCCGTGTGGTGACCACACAGAAAGAAGGGGCCAACAGAAGCCATTTCTCATTCCTGAGACATTGTTTACTCTCACCTCTCTTCAAAGGAGACAGAATTTAAGCAAATTCTCAAGCAGAACTCCTCTCACAGAGAAGAACCTTGACAGCACTTTTCTGGGGAAGCAATCCTAACTACTAGGATCACCCACTGAGCAGGGGGATTGTAGTCTGAACTACCAGCTGCTAATATGGATCACGATACAGGCTGCCAAATGGCTGCTGAGCCCCAGTAGGTTGGAGACAGAGTGGGATGTATGTCTGTTTATCCTCTACAGCTAAGGTAGATGCCTTAAAAACATGGAAATCTTCCATCTCTCTGCACATACGCAGTACTTTTGTGAGTTACTGTGAGTAAAACATGCTGCTCCTGCCTCTTTTTCTTGTCTTTCTTTTTTCTCCATTCTTCTTCCTTTCCTTAGGACAATGTGAAGGTAGGATAAATGATTTAGTTGCACAACTGAAGACAAATTTGCAGAGTACTATGGCAGGCAGGCAGAAGGCAATACATTAAGAATGTTCCCAGTGTTTGTGTTGGTTCATTAAAACACTGACCTTCTTTTAGGAGGTCAGGCTACAAGAACTCACCAGGCCAGCAGAACCAGGGATCTGAAATGTCCAGTACACATAATGCTTACATTTTATCCCACATAGGGTGCAATTCTGCATTTGCCCTGTTACAAAGACAGTGCAGGTGCTAAAGTAATTTCCATTACACAAATATCCATGAGAAAATAATTAAATGATCATTTTTAAAGGATGTTTTTTATGGATTGGGCACACATATTTTCAACCAAAACAAGTTAAAAATTATTTTGGACACAGAAAAGCATTAAAAGAATCATATAATTGAGACACTGAGCAGATTAGTCTTTCAGATGACAGATTAATCTATATGGAGTCAGATGGATACGTTAAATCTGGTAACTGTGTAAAGGAAAGTGAAAAGATAAAACCAATTATCTCTTCTAGATATGAAATAAACAAATAAATACTGACTATTCAAGGGTGTTTACCCTCCACTTTTCCTTTAGTTATGATGAACTTTCACTTAAAAAATATTCTTTCATTTCCTTCATAAGTTCATTTTTGTAAAGGAGTACAGACCTCAGGAGCAGAAACACCAGGGAAGGAGGGAAAACACAAAAATCAGAAAAAAAATCCCACCTGACTTTGAGTTTCAAGATGGCAAAAAAAAGTCATTCTTCTCTACCACTTCCCAAAAGTAAGAGGCTGTATTAACACAAAGTATCAAGAGTTTCTATTTACTTTCAGCATATCAAGGAAAATAATAAAAGGATATACACAGACATTTGACTCCTAGAACAAATCATACCTTGAATAATGACAGGTTAGTAGTGCTTCTTTAAAATATTTGGGTATTATACATCTAATCTATCTCAATACTATTAAATAACACAATCTGAGATAATAATAACAAATACTCTGCAAGCTGCAACAATGGGATTACTTATTAAGTAAACCAAAAAAACCACAAAACAGGGGTAGTGAAAAGAGATTCTCCACAAAATGTCTAGAAACATAGCTAAAAATAAGAACTTCTTTAATAAATAGTAACCAAAGTATTTTGCAGGTCAGAGCCAGCTACTAATCCTGTGATACAACCTATGATCCAACTCCTAATATTTTTAGAGATTAACCCAGAGGGAAAAAGGGCAACAATTCTATGATAGGTGAAGCAGCTAGTAAAACTATTTTACATATATTCTATTTCTATGCGATATTTTATATGGTTTTTTACTACTCTTTACAATCAATCAGTATATACAATATACCACAGTTACTTGAAACTTACTACCTCATTGACAATAATGCCATTATTTTAAAGCAAGTAAGATCTTCAAAGGGCAGCCAACTAAAATCTCAAGTAGTAAATAAAAGAAAGGGCCACATATCCTTTAAACTCACTGAGGCACCAAAAGACTTGCTTCCAGTTACTTTGGAAGTCAATGTTGAGAAAGGAATTCAGACATCTTCACTCTAGGGCTTGTGTTTTCCACTCAGCTTGACCCCTCTCCTATTCTGAGCCAATAAACATTTGTCTTAAAGCTCCATTTTTCATATCTGCAATTTGTTCAAACTAGATATTTTAGATTAGATGCTTGTGTTGAAGGGAAAAGGAAACCAACACTCCCAAAATCTTTATGCATGAACAACTGTGAGTGAGATCAAAGGCTCGAGTAAGGCAGTGTGACAATGCATGCAATCCTCTTCCAAATCCACTAGACAAGCAGCATATCTGGACTTGGAAACATCCCGCAGCCAAGGATTTTGCAAATTGTTTTGTTAAGATACACAGCAAGAATTATTAATGGCTGAATAGATGACAGCAGATGCAAATCTGGAAAAATTATCATCTGCATTAAGCCTACTTAGCACTGGTTCTGTTCCAACCGCTTCACTGCTGTGCTCCGAAACGTATCGGAGCAATAAGACATTCCCATTTTACAGCCAAGGAACCACAAACACATACCATGTGTCCCAGCAAACTCCTGCCGTACCAATCCCTTCATGCAAGCCTGTGTGCCCTGTGGCCCAAACACTGCCTTTATTCTCAGAGGATTTGGGACGACACAGAAAAAGCTCTATGTCCACACCTACAGGCTTCTGTAAGGCTTCTCATGCTGCCTGATTCAGAAAAGACCACCATTCCTCAAGACAGCAATTATCAATGGGGAAACACATTCTAGAAGTATTTTTGGTTAGTATGATCTAAAAGGGTCCATTTCCCAAGACACCACAGTAGCAAGAGTCAGGTCAGTTTAGCTGAATGCTTTTAGTTATATTCTCTCTTTATAAACAAGACCATCACTCCAAGTTAGGGCTTATTGAAAATTCCTGAATCCTAGGCTAAACAAAAGCTCCATAAAGCAGATTTCAGAAGAAAAGGGAATTGTCTTCCCTCCTGATACCATCCTTGGATCCAATGTCACCTCTCAATCTACCTGTAGCATGTTACTTTGAGGAAAAACTTTCATAACAATCTTTGATCCTGTTGGAAAATAATACTTGCAGAAATTTCTGTGAATCATCGATATCCAAATGTGTGTGTGCCACTGTGCCAGTAAAAATATACTTGGAAAATGAACATCTGCTTTAATGTTTGTATTACCATGTGAACTCAGAACAAATCAGCCACTGTAAGTCATTGGCCAATACATGGGGATATGAGGATAGCAAATCACCACGAAAAACCAAGCAACGGTACTGGCACTGCCACTTCAGACCACTCAGTACAGAAAAGAACTGGAATATCCAGCTCCACTGCAAACAGCCTTTTCCAGACACCCATATGTGAGGCACAGGGAGGGAGCACAACAGATGTGCATGTGTTGTGCAGCACTACAGGACTGCAGCAGCTCTGCACACGCTACTCTGCAGCTACAGAAGACACATTCAAGACTTGCCAAGAGAAACTACTGCAGCCATTATGACAACACTTCAGCTGGGTTATGTTCAAGTTGCCCATCATTCAGGGCCTGCACTTAGTGGTTATTTAGCACAAGGATGAAACTTAATTGGTAGAGGACCAAAGTTTTTCACAGGGGATTTCATTTCTGTTAACCAAACCTCTGACAACAAAGGAGCAGTATGTTGCTGCCTTTGAAATTGAGTCACTTCAGTAGGAGGACAGGGAGGATGAAGAGGATATGGAAAGATTTTTCCAACATAAAGTCTTCAAACACATCATCACCCAATTTGTACGAATGCCAGCCACTGTTTTTGGCAGACTACACGATGTCTTGTTGTATTCTACAGCCAATTTGTTGACTCTAATTAGCAATTTGGGAATAGAGTAACAAGAAAAGAGAAATAAAAAATTAGAGTGCACAGTGCCAGTTACTATAGTGAGACACACACTCTTTCATTATAATTTTTTTAATGTAGCTGTACATAGGTTGTATCCAGCTGCTTCTTTAAAGCCAGACATAAGTAGTTCCACAAAACAGAATAGCATTGTTTACATTGGAAAAAACCTCTAAGATCATTGAGTCAAACTGTTAACACTGCCAAGTCCATCACTAAACCATACCCTTAAATGCCCCATCTTACATACTTCAGGGATATTTAGACACAAAGTTCCAGCAGATGGAATCTTTTCTGTGGTTTGCTATACACTGTTCATAATCCTTTCCTCTGCAAACAGGTCTTTTGTGGCCTTATGCCAAATTTCTCCTATTTGAGAGAAAATAATCTTTGTCACAGCCAGAAAATTAATAGTTCATCACCCCTCTTCATCCATACAGCTGGACATAGGGACTCACACTGCCTGCAAATGGGTCGTTTTGGCTGAAGGGGAAGAAACAGTTGACCTCACATAATATCCTCAGCTAGCCATTGCTTCAATGAATGAACTTTCAGCTGGCAGCTGTGACTCTCCTGAGGTCTTCCCAAAGCCTTGCCTGCCTGAGCTCAGGCAGCATTTGACTAAGCAGGAGCAGCAGCCAGCTCCACGATGTCTCATGGCTCCATGGAGGCTTCTGTTTCTCTCTGAGTCTCAGGTGCAAGACCAACTTAACAAAGTCAGTGCTGACACTTAGACCTTCCCCAATGTCCTGCAACATCTCCTCTTCACTGTCTTCATTGTCTAACACCAAAATACTCTGACAGATGCAAAAATATAAAAGGAACAACCCTCTCTGTTTCCACCACTGCCTTTCCTCTACTCTTAAAACTCACATTTTTTGTTTTTGGTAAGGACAGTTGCTACCACAGCTTTTGTTGCTTCTGAGTGCAGAGAACTTGAAGTGGCACAGGTGGCTGCAAGACACCAATCAGTGCTGAAGCAATTTTTCATAATTTCTTTCTCAACAAAAGCAAATATATCCTAAACAGCTGCCTCTTAAAGAAAAGGAGAGTGAGCCAAAAACTTGCTATGGCTTTGGTAAGAACTGCCATTAAAATGTCACAGATAGAGTCTAGAATGCTTACATGGCATTGATGAGCACATTAAAAACCACAAAGAATGCACAAGTAGTAAGAAGTTCAATCATAATTTTTATAGGAATATTTCGAATTTGTATTTTGAAAATATTGTATCTTCCTAGAGAAAGATTATGTTTGATTTTGAAAGTAACTCAGGATAGTTAGCCCTGAATATTGTCTGCTAAGATACTCATATCTCTTGTCAGGAAGAGAGTTTCCAAGGGGCATATTTCACAGAATCATAGAATTGCAGAGGTTGGAAAAGACCTCTAAGATCATTGAGTCCAACCATTACATCAAAACATTAAAATTTGCATGATCACAGTAGGATTAGATAAAGAACACTCACGAACCTTGAGCAATTAAAGAGGCCATATAATTACTGCATACAGAGCTTTTCTCTCTTTTCCTAAACTTTCCCTTCTTCCTCTCCTCATAACTCAGTAGCACAGCAGCCTCACTGGCAGGCAACAGCAGTTCAGCCAGGGGCAGGCTAGCACATCCACTGGTAGCTGCATCCCTTGGGCGAGCTCACAGATTTTTGGCATGTCTGGCAGGTTGTCCAGCAGGTGGCTGGCAGTGGCTGGTATACAGCAAGTAGGCAGTGATCAGATGGTCTGTCTGAACAGGTAATCTGCCTGTTTTGGCTCTCAAACCTACACTCCAGTCCAACATGTGCAACAGCCCTTGCTGAGGCTGCCAGCTGGACAGGTTACCAACGCAGCAGGAATTGCGATCTTGAGCTGGGTAGAAGAGAGTGGGCACAAAGCAGTACTGGAGTATCAACACACGTAAGAGTAATAGATGCAACCCCAACAAATATGTGCCTGTTGTGCACCCCTGTTCTAAAAGATTGAGGGCAAACCATAAAAGCCTTAAATTTTCAATATTTGTCAGTGTCACCACAAGTTATTGTAATGTATTAGAGCTATTGTAAAAGATGGGAATATAACAAGCATCTGTTCCCCTAAGGAGTAAACCAAGTGAGTGCCACAAACAATCATCTCAGTCTTGAACAGCCTCTATGTGCCTGTTCTAAAAGCTCTGGTACTATGTAAAAACCCTTGCTTTTTTTGAGAGATGACAAAGAAAATGGATTCCTTGTGCAAACGAGATCTAGAAGCTTTGTTCAAGGGGTGAAGAAACCCATTTTGAAAGATCTGCATTACCTTCTGCACATCTTGGGGACTCCCTTGAACTCCTGACTCATGTTGATGCTTCTGCCCAGCCCTATTTTCAGCCCTCACCGCAGGACTAACATGGTCTAAGTGATGGGCAGGTGTCATGGTAAAAGTGTAATACAGATTCTGAAGGTGAAGTGTCAGAATGGTAAGAAAAGGGGGGGTTGGGTTCACCTGTGCTCCATTTCTTCCTTCATTCCGTCTCCTTCTCTTTGTTCTAATTCTTTTGCAATCCAGCCCGAAAATCCCTAATCCTCCCTCAAAACAAAATGCCTGCTTGAAGCCTTACTTCTGTGCATTACACTCACTTTGCCAAATTCACATCAACACTTCAGCCAACTAACACCCCAAGCCTAGCAAACCCTACTATATTTAAATGCCGCCTCCTGCCTTGGCTTCAACAGCTGATTCTTTTGTGTCTGCCAATTCTTCTGGCTCTTGCTTTGCATTTACTGATAGCCTCCTTACAATCAAAAAATCAAAGAAAATTAAAAAATGCAGATTATCTGATTATAAAACTTTTCCTCATTTTAGGGTAATTTAAATGTTTTCACCTAAGACTCAAGCTCTTGGGCAATCATCAGCAGCTTGCTGGTGACACTTGGTGTGCTGGTGTGAGTTAAATGGGGGTGGCCAAGGAAACCAGCCACCCACCCCCCACATCAGAGTGCCTAACTTGCCTGCTGGAACAGAATGCCCCCCACTGCCAGTACCTTGGTAATGATCTTGAGAAATGCGGGACAAAAAATCTACTGCAGGTAGCAAAGAACGAAAGAGATTTTATGTAATTGTAGCCCAAGCTGAAAGGACAAAATGCCACCAAAAATTTCTTCTTCACTCTTTTGAGAGAAAGGTGGATTGACTGCACTTGGTACAGCACTCAATCTGCCAACTAACGTTCAAAATATTATATAGGTTTATGTATTTCAGAAGGTTACACAGAATTAGTGTCTTTGACAAGCTTGTTACACATGCATTCGCTGTGAATACTTGCAGGAAGAGAACTATCACGGGAAACAACGTGCACATCTACTTGCTTAAACAAGAGGTCAGAGAGGAGTATCACAGAGACAGATAGGTTAATGATTGCCTCAGTTCATTAAATGTCATTTCCATGCTTTATGTCAAAGTTCAGCCAGATAGTTCAGAGCAGTATAAGGACCATTATTATTTCATGGTATCTGGTAGGAAGTGATTTGTAGCAGCAGCTTCTGAAATGAATTTCTGAATTGTCACTGACTCACTTGTATAGTTTGTCAGGCACTTGTGGTTTCAACAGACATGAATAGAAAAACCAAAGGTACAGTGGCTGGACTTTAAAGATAAAAACTAGGATCCTTGTTTATATATGCAGACTCAAGGAAAGTTAATGAGTCATAAATATACAGTATTTAAAACAAGAAATGTTCTGTGTTACAGACAGCCCTCTGCCCCAGACACCAAAAGACATGAAACAGATAATACCAAAGGGGTTTATTCCTAACACATATCTTAGGATCAAGAAACACAACCACAGGATTGCACACACCCTCACCTTGCATATTGGAGTTAGCCCTAGAATGCTTTTGCAGACTAATTTGGAATCAAATAAAGGGAAAGATGAAGGATTAACTAAAATTTTGCAAGAGGAGTATAAGAGACAACATTAAGTAGTTTTTTTTTCTGTTCCACTTACTGCATTTTCATTGCAATAAGAATTTAAGACTGTGCTAGTTTACAGAATTTATATACAGGTAAAAAGGAAATATTGAATTTGGAGTAAGGATGATTGCTCTACTGAAGAAAAATTTCAAAGCATTTATTCTGAAAATCCCTCTTTCAACAGGTAAATCTGTGTTATGTAGGAGAGGAGACACTTTGAAATAAACCTACGAGATTTCTGTAGAAAAGAAATCATATCTTTACAGTCCTACAGATTAAAATATATTTCTAATACTGAAGTCGTTCATGTCTTCTTATTCCCAAAGCTTGGCTGTTTGAAATAGATGGGTCAGCTTTATTTTTGGATATAGTTGGTTTCTAGAACACTCAGGATTATGTCCAAAATGAACAGATATATTTCTTCATTAGAAAGTACCATAAAATCTCAGAATGAAAAAATATCCCAGTTTAAAAAAACACTTATAGGCTTATCCTCTTTGTTCTACATCAACATCTTTGTTAGCATATATACTATTTCATATTTATCTTAGTGTCATTAAGATCAGAACTTCATTCCTGAAACTCCATATATTCCTCTGCCTCAGTGGCTGTGAGAAGACTCTGCCATAGGTGTAAAATCCACTGAAAAACTCTTACTGGAGCCTTTCATAAGTAATAATGCACAAAAAGCTCTTGCAGAAGAATGGAAAAGTGACCACCAAATCACAAATTCCAAAAGCTGCCAGTAATGCATGTCCCAGAGAGGGACATTCTCAAGAAAACATGTTGAAATCCATGTTAAGTGGCAGAAACTATTTAGAAAGGCACTTAGACCTGCAATGGAGGTACAAGGCTATTAGCACTCTGTAGCAGTATCAGCAACCCAGAAATAAGAGTGGTGGCTATGCTTAGCTTTCAGTACAAGAGCTAATGAATTCTTTATCACTTATCACAGCACGTCCATTCACTAATCTTCACTAACAGTAACACTGATTCTCATCTTAGGAATAAGGTAGACAAAACGCACACTGGTGTTTGATGCTGACTTTTCTGTTTCAAACCAAGTTGCTTTTGTACCGAAGTAATGTTGCTTGTCCTCCCTTGGTCTCAGGTGCACCACTTCTCCTCCACTGTCATTTCAGACTTGCTCCCTTTCTTTCACTGCCATTAGATCCGAGTTCCCCTGAGAACTGCAGTTACCAACTCAGCCTAACACAGAGAGAGCTGCTGCCTGTGTACCAGGGCTCTTCACTGTGAGAGGGCAACTAGCCCAGGGCTTGCAGAATCAGTGGCATCTCTGCCTTCAGGAAAACTCACCTACTATGCACAATTGATGCACAGCTCCTGGAAGGCCAGGATCTTGGATGGTCAGGCACCCCCAGTGCTTCTGATGGATCAGCTGTCCCAAACCGGCACAAAACACAAGCAGCTCCACCAGGAAAAAAACCCAAAGAACTCCAGGAGGTACTTTCTATCCCTTAACACTCTCCAGACTTGGACTACCACGCAGTGACAACAGATTCTTCCTTTTTACTTTGCTCCTACTGTCCACTGAGAGGGCATAACTTAAGCATGAGTGTGTTATTTCAGATATAAAATCTGGTGGCTCACCTTGGCCACCAAGCTTTCCGTTATAGTACTTTAACATTGGTATTGTTGTTTGTGGCCTTTCTACAGGAACAAAAAAATGAATGCACACACAGAGCAGAGAGATAAATTTTGCACTACAGGACTTCAGGCAGAAGCTGAATTCTCCAGGAACCAGAGTTCCCATAAAGTCATGAGAATGGCGAGATACTAGGTTACAAATGCTGCTGCACTGAGCACTGTGGAGTATGGCATAGGTACACTGCCTAATTTCTAGGTAAAGCATCAGATAAATCAACTGCATGTTTTTTTTTCCAGCCTCCAAAACATACAGAGCCCTTCAGCAGCATCAACACAAGCACTCCCAAACAGCCTGGTCATTTAGGACTTACATTTAAATCCTACAGAAGTACTTAGAGGACAGAGATGTTAAAAAGACAGAAAAGATTTGAGTTTAAATTAGCATCCTCAAACAATGATGCGCGAAAAGGGAAATCCCATGTCAGTTTTTTGACCTGTGCATTAACAGGCACAAGTACATTCCCCCCCATGCTATTGATTTATAAGTGTGTGGTGATGAAGTTGAAAGGGGCACAGATCCATTGCTCACATCCATGCATCTGCACCAAATAGAACAACACATCACCAACTGCAGCAGCACTGAAGGTCATTACGACACAGGGAGAAGGAAATCCACGCTACTTCCATCTATTACTCCTTCCTCCACCTACTACCCAGGTATCTGCCACTCGCCAAAAAACATGCCCCAGCAGATGCTAACAAAGGGATTAATCAGAGAAGCTTGTACCAGCATGTGACCCTGTAGTTCATAGACATTGTGTTGCCTCTACAGAAGACTGGTCAAGTCATTCAGCAGCTCTGTATTACTGCTGCTGGAACAGGGGAAGGGATGGGCAGACAAGCAAATCCAGTAGAAATGAGTTAGGCAGAGTTTTTATCAAATGACTCAGAGTAACAAGTGAATAACAGGGATTATGAAAGTACAGACACTGTTACATGAGGCCATTCATATGAGTTGTGCTCCCCAATGATGCAAGAAGTAAATGAACTGAGGACTATTGACAGTGTACAATTCCTATTTTGCTGCCTGCAATACAATTTAGAGGTAGATTCCAGAGATAGGCTGAGCCAGAGATAAAAAGTGACATGAGGCAGGTGATAAAGAAAGAGAAACAGACTCAGCTGATGTTTTTTGGCACTTCCTCACCTCACCGAAATGGAAACAAACTGATTGCTAAAGGCTTATCAATCGGGGCTTATTCTTCCAGTGATACTGCTTATTCCCCTGGAGAAGCAGAGCAGTTTTCTGCATGACTAAGGCTGTCTGGAAGCCCAGTTCCTCACAGCCACACACGAATCATTTGACACTAAGGTGTATCTTTCTCCACCAGCCACACATGGGCTGGCATGAACATCAACTGAAACACTGGCAGGACTTTTCAGAGACCCCAAGGGAACCACACAAGCCTGAATTGCTGTTATTCACCTTAGTACTCCAGCAATTAAATGGGATGAAGTCTCAGGCTCCTTCACCAGGGTTTAGGGGCTAACATGCCAGAACATCATTCAGTTTGTATACCAAGAGAACACCAACGTTGACAAAACCCAAGGCTTTTGCAGCACTGTTTGATCTGCAGATCCAGAAGCTTTCTGTGTGAATGTCCAAGTCTTACCTCCAGATGGAATAAATATGCTCAGCATAGAGAGGAGTGGTTCAGTAGTAGTTAAAATCTCTTTTGCACGGGGCACACAAGTGAAATGGTCACTCACTGATCATATCAATGGAGTGAATCACCACAAACGCAGAGGATTTCAATACATGTCTGCTGTCAGTCCACTTGACTTGCATTTCTCATATCTGACAAAACCAAGTTCCTTCAAAATACTTTATAGTTAATTGATAAATATGTTGAATAACAAGAGACAGTGAACAAATGATAAATAGTTCAGATTAAAAGACGATCCAGTGAGCAAACAGGCAATGATAACATCTGCCAGCATGGATCAAGCCCTGTGAAGCAGCAGATGTGTGTCACTGGTATTACATAAAACCTGTGGCCCTACTTTGCCTCTGGATAAAAACCTCTTCAGGAATGGATGGTGCTACTTTCACAGACCTCCATTCTCCATCAGAAGTCAGGAAGTAAGGGAGGATTTTAAGCACACACATTCTCCTAGCTTATTTTACACAAATGTCACGGGACAACCCCAGGAAGAACCATGCCTTGAATGCAAGAATTCCATAGAACTCTATGTTACACTGGTAAAATACTGGTAGACTTAGTATTTTCTAGTATGAGCCAACACTAAATGAATGGCTTAATCTTTTCCTAAAAAGGTAACTTCTTTGATAAAATTCATGAGCACTTTCAGTCACTAGGGATCTTTTGGTCATTGCTAAAAGCCTACTTTATTGACTGTTTTTTCTAGGCAAACACCTCCTGTAACTTAGACATTCATAATCTCTTCATTGTACTCCAGGTAACAGAAAGGAAACCTAAGATCCAACAGACTATTTACCAAAATGTTCTCATCTGGCATCATGGTTTTTGATAGAGACTGATTTTCATAAAAGGTATGTGATTAATTATTTAACGAGTCTAAAGAGACAGCATAACAGTTTTCTAAGCAACTCTTCCCCAAAAGAGGCGTTACTTTTCCTTTCATCAAGAAATTATGACAGCCAAAGCAGAGCCAAAGCTATAGCAGCAGCTTGATTGATACAAAAAAGCAACAAGTATGCCAGCTTGTTAGAAGCATTAGAGTAAGAAAGTTAAAAATAATTTTCTCTGCCCTAATGAAAGAATCACACTTGCTTACAAGTTCCAAATCTCAGTGTCCATCTCTGATGTGATATTAAGACCAGCAATACTCCTCCCTCCCAAACAAAACACCCACAAGCTGACTCAGCAGATGAAGTTTCCAGACCATGCCCTTTCTTTTAGCAGGGGCTTATTAAAAACAACAACACCCCTTTCTTCTTTGATTAATTACATAAAAGGTTATGAAATACTGTGCTACAGAGGCCACACAAATATCTGAAACAGAATCTTAGGTCCCACTTCTCTTTAAATCTTCTTACTGGGATTTCCTTTTGTATCTAATATGATTAGTAGCTAGAAAATCTCAGCTTTGGCTTTCTCCCTGAAACCAATTTTTTGCTACAGAATTTGCCTCACCTCTGTCTTACTAGTAAGCTACTGAAACTCGGTGGATCAAGTAGGATCATTATGGAAACAGGGCAGGAAAACACCAATTCTCAGGCGTGTTTTAAAGTCAATGAATGTGTTACAGGCTTCCCACATCCGATGTGTTCAGGAGTTACAAATGTGCCTCTAGAAGTGCCAAACAGCAGGTCAGGATTTCTCCCGAATTACCTGCACTCTGTGTGGCAGCGCTGCCAAACACCTCAAGGACCTGTTCAAGAGCACTTCAAAACTTCACATAACTTGACTGAGTTTGAAGCAAGGCTCCTGATGCAAAAGGGCAGGTCTAGCTTTAAGCTCTGTTTGCTTCACTTCACATTTCCTTCATTCTTCAATTGCCTTTGTATCTCTTTAGAAAGATTTATTCTTGGGCATATTTAAAGGGTATTAACCTACGCTTGCCGAAAGCAAATGTGCTTGTAAATTTTTTCAAAGAAGAAAAATCACTTTTGTCAGTTACCAACTCTTCCCTCTCTGATTTATGCTGCAGAGTTTACTGGCCTCTGCAAACATCCAGCAAAACTGGAAACTTGTTAAAGGAATTTTTAAAATCACTTCCTCTAATAAAGTGTTAAAAAAAAATCCCAGCAAAACACCAAAGCCCCAACTTTCTGCTCCTGAGCTATCACCAGGGAAGAGCACTGAAATCATACCATGCTGACACAGTACTACAGAAAATCATTGAAGAATAGCAACAAATGTAATAGACTATTTCCCTTATCAGAACTGTGCTATTGGTTCTTAAACTTAAGAAAAGACTGTGAATCCATAAACTACATCCCAGAGCCCTTCAGATCACACTCACTCATCTCTCTCCATAGGAGCTCATATTCAGAACTGAAATGCCTACAGACATTAATAATGTGAAAATCTATAGAAAAGTATATGCTGATAAGGGGAATGTAGAAACAACCTTCAAATAACTTTTCTTTCATCAAATTCTACTTTTTACTTGAAATTATTATCTCATTCCCAGACTTCTGAAATGGTCATCTTATATTCTAATTCAACTTGTATAGGTTTTTATAGGTAATACTTTTTAAAATGAAAAAAAAATCAGCTCTTGAAAAAGAATAATTTGTCATTACCATCCAGTGCTTTGGAGGTTTCTCCATTTGTTCCAGATTTCTCATTCTGAACTTTTCCACTCTTACCATTTCTTCTGATGCCCTACTTTTACCATGTTATTCCCATGCTGTCAGAAAAGTAAGGAAGGAAAGATATAAAATAAAATGGTTCATGAGGGGCAATGCCTTTCTAAATCTTCTTGTGTTTTGACAGTTTTCTTTGTTGTCCAGTTTTCTGCAGTTAGGTTTTAATTTTAAAAACACAGCTGTGATTTCTTCTTCACAGAATGTATATAACTGTTCAGTTGTTTTCATAAATGTGTTTTGAAGGTAGATGAAGTAGTGACATCATTTCCTAGTATAGCCTCTCACATTGCTTTTAACTTTGCAGTTGAAGAAATGCATCTAGCCTTTCAAAATTTTATTTATTTTTACCTTTGAGCAGAAGGTAAATAAACTATAAGTTATGATCAAATAGTGCCACAAAAAATTCCTTGTGTTCCTGTCAGGGAAACAAAGGCCTTTCCAGTAGTCACTGACTGTTCACACTTACAGCATTTGGCTGTCAGACACAATCCAGCCTGGCTTCATAGCAGGCTAGTAAACATTAATTGTTGCAGCCTTCCCTTTGAAATCCAAACTCTACTTGTAAATTCTATTTAAGATTTATTATTTTAACCTTTTTTCAGGTCCAAGTAGAATCACATACTTTCTTTTACTTTTTGTATGAAAAGTTTGGTCATTTTGCATTACCCTGTACAGAAGCTAAAAAAACAGCTTTAGGAGGACCCAAACAAACCTGTTTCTTAGAGCCAACTGGTTTTCTAGTTCATTTGGCTTCCATTATGAGATCAGAACACTTTTTAAATACCCTAATAGCCACCACAAACACAATTAGGATCAATTTAAGCAACTGACCTTATTACAAATTAGATGGGACCATAAAGATGGACACCAGCAGCAGCAGCTCATGGATTAACCATTTAGGAGGCAACTGGAGACTTTGTCACCCCCAGGGTAACTCAGTGACAGCAGCACTTAGAAACACGAGTTTCTTGTCCTGTCATACAACTTGAGCAGCTCCTTTCAAGCGTTGGTCAGTGCAGACCATATTCTTCAGGGTGACTGGTTAGAAAGGAACAAATGGGGCAGTGTGATGGGAGCTCAGCTTTATGGCTGCCAAAGGAAAGATGATACACCGAAAGAAATAATTTTAAATTGCTCATGCAGATCACCAAGCTGTGAATTAAATGTGTCCAAATTACATTCCCCCCCTCAAAAAAACTGAAACAAGCAAACAGAAAGAAAAAAACAAAACCAACAAAAAACCTCAACAAAAATGTAAATGATTGAATAAAGCGTGCATAACATGCACACAAGTAATACCTTCATACATACACTTGATATAGACCAGAAACATATTTAGAAACCTAAGAGATCTTATCTGGGTGTCTTAAGCAATCTAAGTTGCAACAGACCTATAGAAAGGCAGTGAGAAGTGGACCAGCTCTTACCTTGAAGTGAGGGATAATGAGACTTACTAAAAAGGAGAGTTATACATGACAGAAGAACAGGGCTGAAAAAAGCTACAGACAAATCCACTAAGATTATCTGTGAAACAGATCTTTAAAAAAAACATGTGTCAGACTGAAGGTTTTTTTGCTGAAAAACACAATTAGCATATGGAAGAATTTTTTGCCACAAAGCATGATCTGCAGCTAGAAGTTCATAAAAGGAGCAGCACAGATAATGCTTGCATGACAGACCTGGACTTCAGGCAGCCCATGGTCTAGAACCTATGGTGTTTCACAACCAGCTCGTAATGCCAGCAAGGAAGGAGCAAGGTGCCATGTCAAAGGGCAAAAACCACTCGCCAAGACATGGCCTGATGCCTTTTACATCTCCAGCACAGAAAGAGAATGGGAGATTTTAGATTAGGCTATAAAAGATAAAAACTCTGATCCACTGCAGAGGTCAGTTTGTTCCCAGTGGTGTGCACCGGCCCCAGGGCAGGGTATGATCTGACAACCAAAGCCAAGAGTTTAGCTGCTGCATTTAGTCTGCTTTAAAAAAGAGAAATTGTTATTTTTTGTAGTTTTCTTCAGAGTTCGCACACTGATCAAATCTGAGCACTGTAATAATATCAGCTATCTATGTCTCAAGGGAAAACTTTGCATTTAGTCAAGTTGTTGGCAGTTAACAAATTACAGATTTCAAGGCTGTTTTACCTTTTCTGAGAGACTAACAATTTATCAAGAGCATATTTAATATTTTATAGGCCAAAGAGGATTTTGGAGAATTCAATAATTGTAATTAGATATATTTAGCTGTACTCACTAGAAGGATAAATCTAATAAAACTGAGTTAGGGGTTTTGATTTTTCTTTGTTCTCGTTAGAACAATTCATACAAATTTAAAGGCAAATAATAACCTGGGGGTTGGGGAAAGGGGGTAAAAAACACAGGTTGCATTTAAAGTAGAATGAAGCAGTAATATTTGACACTTTGGATATTACCCAGAAGAACCTCAGCAGGAATAAGCTAGGGTCAATATAATGAGTTTGATGAAGCTTCTGTCATGAAAGCAGATTGAATTACATGTTCCAGCAACTGGCATAAAAAGGCAGCATTAGGTCTAATTCTGAACAATTACTTCTTCCGGGGAAGCTCAACTTACATTACAATGGTGGGGAATACTATTACTCACTTTTATAAAAGGGAAAACCAGGACACAGGGAGCTAAATGGGATGTAAGCAAGATTTCACAGTCACAAAATTAACAGACACTGTTTAGCAGCCAATTAACAGCTCAATAAAGTTCCTTCTTAATACTTTTTATGTCTTATTCTGTGATAATAATCTATCTCAGTTCTTTAATTAAAAAAAAACTTAAACTGAATGAATATGCACAAATTTTTAAATTGGAAAGACAGATAATTTTTCCTTGGAACAGAAATGCCATTGCTTTACATTCTTTTCACGATAAAAGAACATTGGAAAAATTCAGGACTGATGATAATTAATACAGTTTGCCCAGCTATTCTTTAACTCTGCCTTAGTGAATCAATGCATTTTCCTTTTTTGCTGTAAGGGATCCTTATTTTTCTTAA
Organism: Nicator chloris; assembly: GCA_013400495.1. NCBI lineage: Eukaryota > Metazoa > Chordata > Aves > Passeriformes > Pycnonotidae > Nicator > Nicator chloris. The sequence continues at coordinate 17,380 of WAAE01012690.1, read as the reverse complement.
TATGCGAACATTGACGACACGCAATTATCTGGTACTTGTTTCCTGCTCAGGAGCCTTGTATAGCAACAGAGACTTCTGAGCTATGCTTGTGATAAAAATCATTAATTCTTACAGAACACATTATTTCAGAGTCCAAAGGAAATTAGCAGCTCATTGTTATTTCCTGCTCACCTCAAAAATGCCTGGAAAAAAATGAACAAACAAAGTCACTATCCTTCAATTTACCAAAAGAAAGCTCTTCAGAGGGATTGGAGTGACTAGAAACAGTGTCTATAAATATTCAGCCTAGTTATTCTGTCAAAGTGAGGGATATGTCAGCTGGGTCAGTGAGACTACAAAATTATTATCCATTATCATGTGATTATATTATGTATTTTTACCTTCTCATCTACCTGTTTCATCCATGTGTTGCAGCTGGAATACAGCCCTCAACAGGCACTTTAGGTGCAAACAGCAAACACTTGCACTTCTGAATGTGCTGGTGGCTTTGCCATGGACTGTAAGGGTGTAAAACGAGGCCATTAATGTCTGATACCACGGAGCATTTTGGGCTGTCATCAGCCTCATCCTAAGAGCAACTAACAAAATTACTGAAATGCTTTTGACTGTTTGTTTATGATTAGCTCCTCTAAGGGTGACACAGTCTATTGCAATACATCACGGCATATGGAAATGGGTTTGTGACTAATCAGTAAGCTATAATACACCTCGGCCCTGTGCACAAGAGACCTTTGTGTTCTGCTTCATTCATAAACTTAACTGGAGCAATGTAAGAAAACTAATTGTATTCTTGGCATCATTCTTCTCTGAGTGCTGGGAAAGTGCTTATTCTCTGTTTCTTTAAATTTATTATCCAGCTCTTAAAAAAGAAATCAAGTAACAGGCTATTGTCTTGTCAACTACTGGTAAATGACTATAATATTTGACATAAAATTTCATATCCAGCCAGCTGGATGAGTTTTCCCCCTTATTTACACCATCAGAATACCTGCTTTTCCATGTCTTTTTGTCACTCATATTTTATATATATGTGTGTATATGTTAAGTCATAAAAGTAGGGATGACTTGTATTTCTCTCTAAGACCATACATAAAATAGTCTGCTGTTTGTATGAATCGACAATAAGCATCTTTTACCATACATACACAAACGTTCTTAGATCTTTTAACTTCTTTGCATATAGAGAAATATATTTTATCAGTTGGAGACATACTGGAGAACCCCACTAGAAGCAGAAAAGAAAATATACCTGAAGTTTGCCATTGTATAAACATTACATAGGCAGTTTACAAATGTCTATGATGAGACGTGGCCCTCTATGACTTTAGCTGTTGAGACTTTTGGTTGTTCAGTGCTTTCCTGAATAGGAGACAGTAAGAAAGCTCCAAAATATTTCAGGTATTTCTTCCCAGATTATGTTCAAACATCACTTTCAGATCAATATATTTTAACAAAGCACCTCTGTCATTTGCTATTTCACCAGTATTCAAAGATTCTGTATACTGGTAATTTTCTCTGAAATACAAGTTTACGATGGGGTAACTTTGTGTCAATTTTATGATTCCCAAGCAGATCTTCTTTCTTTAGATTCAAATGGCTTTTTCCTAAATTTATGCATAGGCCACAAACCCACCTTTAGTTTTTTAATTCCCCAAGAATTATGATGATCACTGGATAACAGAGGTTGCTACTGGGGAACAAATAACAAGTCACTTGTGAGAGCAACTAGTTACGTAATCACAATTTTTACTTTCTTCCTATTGGAGCCAGGGCAGGAGCAGGGCCAGAAGTCCAGTTCCACTGCACAGGGAAATGTCAGCACTTGGAACTGAAGACCCCCTAGTCGTTCTCTCTCCTCAATGGCCTTCTTCAGAAGTTATAGCCAGAAGCCTGCCATGACCTTTAAGGATTCCCAAGAGTGAAAGCTCAGCAAGGAAGGCTCTGTATGGAAAACAGAGGCCAGCTCCAATCACCCATCAAAAGATGGTGGAGAATGGCACAGCAGGAAAAACCTGACTGACCTGGCTACTGACCATGGGGCTGTTACACTTTTCACATGACTGAATGCCAAGGACAGGCTGCATAAAGTCACTCGGTGAGAGGGGAAGAAAGGAGCAGGTGGAAAGAAGTGCTTAGTGTATGTCAGAGCTCAGCTCCACAGACACCTGCCAGCACCCTGCACCACTGCAGACATTTCCCAGGCATCTCCAGGGTAAATCCATGCTCGTGATACACCAGGAACTAAATCTGCCCCTTTGTTTTCCCTACTACTCTGGTTAATCTTTGCTTTCCCCCTCCACAGCACTGTGCAAGCCCTTTTGGACTCAGACATTAAGAAAGTATGTCAATGCATGCAACTAAAATCACCTCAAATCTGGTGCACGTGTTACCCTGCACCTGCACAACTGCTTATAAAGCTTCAACAAGGACAACAGTTTTAGTGGAACTTGCTGCCATATCCTTGTGTTTAGTTTCTTGCTTGACAGAGACTGAATATCCAACCACATACAGTGTGGAGCCATGGAAGCAGAGCAATACTCTGGTGGGTGTGCTAAGTATTATTTTACTAAATACTTGGGGAGGAGGGTGAGGCAGGAATTCCTGACTGGCAGGTTGTTCCAAACTCCCATACCTTGCCTGTGGCTCCCACCCAGCAGCCAAAAATTCATATGGACAAAGAAGTGGCCCTCACATCCTTTCAAAGAAGTCCCCCTGCTGCTAACCTAGGCATATAAAGGTACAGCTGGTTTCTTGGTCTCTCCCTCAGCATTCTCCTCCTACTGCACACTCTAGCAGCTCATGTATATTTTTCCACTACAAGGGACTTCCCTTTTAATTGAAGAAGCATTGGCAGGGATGGCAGAAATTTCTCATTAGCCTCCTGGCAAAGGACAGAGTCAGAACAGAGTTGTTTTTCCAGACTGGATATGAACTTACTCCACGTAAGTTTTTACTATTATAAAAATTGGGATCCTCAGGCTAGAGTCTCTTTAATATCTTTGCAGCTACTTTTCCTACTGACAGAGCTACAGTGTCTGTTGCTTCCAGAATTATTAATAACTATGAGTTATTCACAGCCCTATTTTCTACGATCAGTACAAAGATCATCTCCACAGCACAGGCAGCAGAGATGGGAACAACTCAGCAGCAACAAGCCCAAGGTACATTCTCTAATGGCATGCCCTGTCTCTGTTTAAATTGATTATAATTGCAAGAGAGACATTACATCCTTTAAAGCTGTGTTTATAGGAGAATAGGAATATGTTTCACAATGAACCAAACTATCAGTTACTTGAATACGCCTAACTTCTTTTTTTTTTTTTGCTGTCCATCCTACAATAAAAATAAACATCCAAGATTCTGAAGCTGGTGCAGCTGGCAAGACAGAACACAGAGGAGAGAATTATCCTCCCATTACCTATGCTTAAGTATATGCAGTGTAATAACGTTTCAGCTTCTGCTCACTTCAGAAGTGGTGGTTTCCCCCACATTAGTGGGACAACACACCACTTCTCCGGCGTCACAACACAGATGCTGTGATGCATCTGGCAAGACTTCCCGTTGATGCTTGTAAAACCTGTGTTATGACTGCAGCAGGAGAAAACAGTGTTTAATGTTAATGCTGCTTCCTAGAATACAGTTAAAATGCATTAAGAGAGAACATATGCAGCAACACGACAGAGTGTTTGTCAAAACACTGTCAATACAAAAAAATAGATGCAATGCTGAAGGAAACACGTCCTACATCAGTTACAGAGAACACTGTGGATCATCAAAACATCATTAAATCAGTAAGTAGTTTATTTTGCATCAGTGAGCTCTCAGCACATCCGTACGTCCAAGGAAACTCCTGCCATGGTTGTGTCCACTTCCTTAGGCAGCCACACAGCACTGCATTGCTTGGGATTTTAGCAGTGCCAGTGAACACTGACTAAACATTTATACTTACTCACCAATTTAAGAAGTAAAATTATTTTGTTCATGTAAGCCTTTCTGTTGCTAGACTTGATTTTTAAAGTCTGCATTTGGGGAATAAACTATTTCAAAACATTATTTAAGGTCATTATAAATGTAAAGATAAATCAAAGCATCTTCAAGAAAATCAACACCCCCTACATAGTCCAGATAAATACTGTGCAGAGATAGATTTGTCACAAGTTCAGAAAACAAAACTTAAGATTTTTGTCATGTTCACTGCATCTCAGCATTCAATATTGCAAGGTACTCCCCATCCTATGATTAAATCACACACTAATATTACGAACTGAAAGAACTGCATTGCAAGGACAGTGATGCACAACACAAGGAATGAAGTCATCTCACTGTACTGTCATGCACGACAAAGATATGGGTATCATCATTAGAAATGGTAAAAAATAAAGCAATAAGCAGATTTACCTGAAGTAGTAACTGTGTTCTATTCCTGCTTTGTTTCATATTCCTTTCCAGATAAACACCCCTAAAGTATATTGCCCACTTTGCACTAATATTTTATTCACAGCACATGTACTCCTCATTATTAAGTGAAGAACTGTAAGGTTTTCAGAAGGAAGGCAGAGGGTGGGGGGAAGAGAAAGGCCCCCATTCCCAGCTCTCCCAGCTGAAGTCTTATGCTGCAGGTGGACAGAAGGATTCTGCTGGAGGGAAGTCGCAGTGTGTGCAGCTCCTCTCAGCAGCGCTGCTCTCTCCAGCACAGGCAGCTCGAGCGCAGCGAAACAGCCTGCAGTGGAATAACAAGAGAATTTCTCAAGTGCCAGCAGAAGCGAAGGAGGGGGTGTCAGGGAAAGCAAGGGAAGAACAGGCTCGGGAAGCTGCTTCTCTCTTCAGCTAAGGCATGCTGTATGTCCCTCTTTCACGGGGGTCCCACACAAGGATAGGCACACCAAAGATGTCAAGGCTCTGCGATACTGTGTAAGATCTAACACAGGGAGTTGGCTAAAATAACCAGTGTTAGGGAATGCAAAATATTACATTTCCCATAGCAATAGCAACACCTCCCTGTTACAGCTCCTGTAACGTGATGTACATTTTGAGACAAACAGCGGCATGGTGTAGATAACATCTTCGGCCTGAAATCGAATTGCAAAATCAGTCTTGCTAGTGCCCCTCCTCAAGATTCATTTGACACTTTTTAATTTTTGCTAGAATTTACAGATACCATTTTCCCCAATGTATTCTTTAGCATTTTCTCCCCTCTGATGACGAAAAAAACAACTAAGACATTAACCCTTGCAGGTGCTTAGACAGTCCTGTTTACAGCCCGTTACTGAACAGTAATTTAAGTGACCACAGAGATGAAAAATTACTCTGCACGTACAAATAGCCAGCAAATCTACACAGCACATGTGCCAGACAATCAGACTTTTATCAGATATGTGCAAGGTTCATCCAGCCATCATGTAAATGGAGTGTAAAAGACCTGCTGAGCCTCAGGCTGAGCATGAGGGTTATTCATCTGGCATCCCCTGGTGCAGCTCCGGGGCAGCTCCAGGGGCTGAGCTGACGGTGTATGGCTCTGGCACTTTCCTCCAGCCCTGGGGCTGGATCCTAGGCATCCCCAACATGTGATCTCACAGGCAGCCCTAGCACCTGACTACAAATGCACCTTTTGCATTAAACAACAGGAGTTGAAATGTTTGTTTTCATACATACTATTGCCAACAGCAGACTTTTTAAGGGAACTCGGTAAATTACTACAATCTCTTGGCCATGCTGACTTTAATGACCAGCCTTAAGGGATATGACCCCAATTTTCCCTCACCCTTAGCTTTAAAGCAACAATGTTACTTATAACTAGCTGTTTTAAAAAAGCAATGGTAATGGTTATTTTATTAGTAGTATTCACAATGATACAGTAATGACTGTATTTTGTAATCCAGTAATAATAACTCAGAGAAGTTTCAGGGAGAATTTTCATCCCCATGTGGTTTATATATGCTAATTCCTATGCAAATTAAAAGCACACTGACACATCTTATTATAATACTTGTCCATTTTGAACATGTATTTGGTGAAATCATCACAGTCATACTATGCTGTGGAAGATGAACACATCCCAGCCTGTACTGTTGCCACGGCAAGAGATGAGATATGGATCCATCATGGGAGTGTATCCTCCACTTTGGGAGGTGGGTGTTCAGTACCACTAAAATGGTATGGACAGTGGGTGGCAGCAGGTTATAATTTCTTCCCTACATTATGTAATTTGTTCTGTCAATCCTGACCTTTAAAAACTCAAGAGTATAAGAAATAGAACAAACCGATATATTTTTACTTATTGCTTCAATATTCTAGCATTTTAGAATCCTATTTTCTGCTCTAAAGAGCTGAGCATCACAACTATTTTTAAGAAAGAAGCCCTAGTTTCCATTACTGTAGAAACTGAAGCTTTAAGGGGAATCACGACAAGATCCATAATAAAATCATGACTGCCAGCAACATCACATACCATGTGAAGGAGAAACCTCCTAATGACATCATGCTGTCACTAAACACAAACTACTGACAACTTAAGAGGAAGGAACAGCAAGTAATGTGACACCGTGAGTGTCACAGTAGCGTATGACTGCCCGGCTGGGACACTTCTGGACAGGGAAGGGGAACGGGCTTGTGAGGGGATGGACACACAGATATCAGCCCAACAGTCAGTGCCTGCTCTGGTGACAGCTGTGAGAAAAAGCAAACACAATTGCTGAAAAATCTTTCAAAAGAAGAGCACTGCCTCAAGGCTGAATGGCTCTAACAAGTCAGGATTAGGGAAATCATGAGCTCCAGGCATTTATATGCTGCTTATCTTTACAGCAGCCAGTTAACAGTGAGTGGGTATCCTGGTCCGCTTCTACATGCAAGCACAGTAGTGCATGGCTCCAACCAGTCCTGAGTGAGGACAGTACTGACTATTCTAGCTCCTGTAGATCTGGATCTCTAACCACGTGTAAGATCTTTGGCTACTCCGGACTCCAAACAGCAATACAGACAGATCACACAGGGAATCAACTATTCCAAATCTTGCTGCATGGCTCAAGGCCTGATCATGAGCATACCCTGCAGATATGCAGGGCGAGGTGGTTGACAGACCACCTGCTGATTGAGCACATCTCACTCTTGGGCCACCTACACAAACACAGGACACACCACACTCCTGTGTGAGCCACACCAGCATCAGCAGGAACAACACCTGCACCAGTCCTGATCTAAGCCCAGGAGTTGTGATAGCTCTCACACATCAAGAAGACAAGATTCTTGTCATTACAGCTCCCTGTTGTACACTATTAACACAAGGGCCAGGAACATCCATCCCTTTGTGAAAAATAGGCTCCTTGGAACTGTATATGAGAGATAAGTGGTAATACTGATGTGAATCCCTATTGTTACACGGTTGGAGACCCCAAGGCCTCCAACAAAACACAGAGAACTGTACAAACAAGAGGCATTTCTTGCCTAGGGGAGATAATCATCTAAATGAAAAAGACAGGCAGGGAGTTGGAGGGAAAGCAGAAGCACAGAGAGGTGAAAGCAACTTGCCCAAGGCCATGCAGCCAGCTAGCGAACAAACCAAAAATAGAGGCTGACCCCTTGATTGTCAGGCCATTGTTCTCTCCACTATACTGAATCTCCCATGGTGAATGTGACACTGAATTGGTATTTCTGTTTTACTGCTGTCATTTTTAAAAATAAAGCATGACGACAATGTCACTGTACTGAACCGCTGGAATCGAGGCCACACAAGCACTTTCAGAAACAATACCATGGAGAACTTTGGCTAAGGGAAGAAAGCAAGGCCCCCAGACACAGGGACTGGAAAGCATACCCTGATTACCACCTACTCCTCTGCCAGGAGAGACAAGGGTTACTGCAGTTTTGAAGGCTCTATAAACATCCGTGCCTGTACCAGAGCAAACCCTGGACAATAAGTGCAGCTCAAGAATGCAGCTGAGGGCAGACACTATTAGCAACTGAAAAAGGATCTGGCCCTGCAGAACACTGTATGGTGACTGCAGTAGCTCTCAAACTGGCAGGGCAAATTCTGTGCAGAACGTGGCACTGCACACGAACTACTGTTGACAACTGATCAAGATCCTGGCTGCTCTGGACACCACTCCAACCTGCTGAGCACTTATCCTTTTAAAGCACAGGTTTTTGTCCCCCACTTTAACTTTAAATGCCACTTCAAATGCAGTAAAGTCTTCCAAAAGACCTACATCTGCTTTTTTAAAGGGCTGCACCAGTGTCACTTCAGACATCGCAAACACAAAACAAGACTTCCATCAATGTGTAGCTGAAGCAGTTTTTCAGATAACCTTAACGAGCATATGCCACAGTACTTGGAGGACTCAACAGGAGGAACAGCCACACGCTGTCCTTGTGGAACAGGAATTCAACCACCTGCATTCCAACAACTTTTGTCAAGTGCATCAATATTTTATTATATTAATTCCAGAAAAAATCACACAGAATTCTTTCAGTTTTTAAACACACCTTCTTGGTACTACATACTCAGCCTTCATACCCAAACTGGAAGGCAGCAAATGTTTTTCTGATCTTTAAGAAGTACAAGAAGGAGGATTCAGGAAACTACAGGCTGGTCAGCCTCACGTCAATCCCTTGAAAGGTGATGGAGAAAATTCTCCTGGAAAGCATTTCCTAACACATGAAAGACAAAAAGGGAGTAGTCAGCATGGAGTTACCAAGAGGAAATCACACCGGACCAACCTCATTGCCTTCCTCAATGAGGAGACTGATGATGGAAAAGCAGACATCACCAGTAGAGTCTGAGAGCTGACTGGCTGGAAAGCACGTTTGCCTAGAAGGACCTTGGGGATCCCACTGGAAAATAAGCTGACTATGAGCCTGGAACTCACTATCGTAGCAAAAACAACCCACAAAAAAACCAAAACAAACAAAATTAAAAAAAAACAAACCAAAAAAAA